>JABSTL010001653.1:0-11956 GCA_013759095.1 Fusarium sp. NRRL 29148 | reverse complement strand
AAAGTATATTCCTGGATATCAATCATATAGTTAACTAGACTACCGAGTTAGATCGAATCTGTTTAGCTCTCTTAAAATCTGTTGGCCTCAGTCACTTGGCTGACGAAGAACTTGTGCAAATCCCGGATCAAGACTAAATCGATTGCTATTTCATAGATTTAAAAAACATGATCTGTCCGCGAATACAGTGACGTCTGGCTAAAGAATATGAGGTGGGGATGCACAAGGACATTTTCGATATTCGAACTGCTGACGAACTTTTAATCATCTGAGCCGATGCCACCATCTTCGATGCTTGGATCGGCTGGTACTTTCAGCCAAGAATCCAACCTCACTGGCGCATTGAGACAGACCAGATTAGTCAGCATCACTGTGAGCCGAGAATAATAAAAAAGCATCTCCCTTCTCGATGCTCATCGAGTAGTCGGAAGAACATCAGTCACTCATAGAAATCTCCGGCAAGGTCGATTTTGTCACGAGGGCCATCATGTGTGAGAACTGTATCCAGCTAGGCCAGTTCAGGAGAAAACCCCTTACACATCATGTTGTGTTCAATGCAAGTGTTGGCGTCGCACAAGTCACCAAGAGGGATAATTCCAGCTGAGCGGTTTCGCTTCTTGAAAAGGAGACTGGGTCTGTACCAAGACTTTGCATGATCTTATTGCCACCCTGAGGCTTTCATACTGTTATCAAGAATGTAGGCCTAACATCATCATGAATTATACAAACTTTATAAAACTACTCTAAGTCTAAGAACAATTAAGCTCTTCTTAGAGTGTTGCAAATAACACAAGGCATCTGCTGCTTCACTCGGTATCTAAGCTGTAAATAGAGTTAGCTCTCAGCAATATTCAACATCATCAGTAGTACTAAAAGAGTCAAGGAGTTTGCCAAACTTAAGGGGCAAGTACCTAATAGTGCCAATTTACACATCTCACAGCTCTGTAGCCTTAAGTGAAGTCTATCTAATTGGTATACAGGCACCAACCCGAGCACCAGTGATAGTTTCATCACTGAGGTACTTAATGAAAGGACGCAAGCCTAACATATGTTGTCCTTGATCTTAGGATCGAAGCAATAGAGAATGCTTTAGCCAAGCGATTGACGAGAGAAACAGGATTGACATCTACACTAAGGAAGTCTACAAACACTCAGCGAGGCCTTCGCGGGCCTTGAGATTGGCTTTTATAGCTTTAAGATATAACTATAAAAAGACAAGCTCCAGCCAGGTACAGGATTAAAGGTCTAGCTAGATACATAATGTAATATTTATATACCTAGATAACAAGACAACTACGGGAATTCATTGAAGCTAGTGAGTGGGATAGAAGGAATAGCAAAAAAGGAACTCCGGTACAGGGAATCGAACCCTGGGCTCCGCGGTACTGATCTCTCAGGTTATGAGAGCGCGAAATGTTAGCCACTACACCATACCGGATTGATACGAGGCTTCGTTGAGAAAGCGCAACACTACGGGTCGCCAAGTCGATTAAGCTACACAATTTGCCAACCTTGAAGAGGTTCACGATCAGTTCTTTTCAATGCTCAATACTGTTTTGGGGACAGGCCATGCATACTCCAGCCTCTGACTCTGGCTCGATTGCCAACTGGGCCTAGATACACAAGTCTGATGTCTATCTGTCAGTCATTCAAGTGTGTTACAGCGGAAATCTGCAAGAGAGGTCAGGATGACTTCTTTGGTATGTCCTACGGAAATGCATAACTCGCTCATATTATACAGTGATGATCCTACGACTGGCTTAACCCCTGTCCGAGTTGTTGCCTTCCCTGTCGAGCTGATGTAAAATTCGAGCTGGCTCTGCTCCGTAACCCTTGGCCGAGAAGTTTGGGTTCCTACTTTTTGACATAGATCTCGACCTGTCTTACTCATTTTACTGGGACTGGGTTATTGATAAAAACTCCCCAGGGCATTCTGTTTAACAAACGGTGCCAGCATCCCTTTTACTTCCGTCCTCCACCATGAGGTTACTTTTGTCAACCTGGAATGACCTGAGTTGCGACTTTGTGCTGCCCAAGGTTATCTTGAACACATCTCATGTTATCACCTGGATGTCTCACTGAAGTGCTTTCTGTCTACAGAGGCAGCCTTCTTTATAATCAGTAAGCCATCCTCAGGATATTGCCAAATATCTTCCCGAGTTTCAAGAAACATTGGAAACCAACCAGCAAAGTAATTCAGGGGTAAGCCAAGACCTACACTCCACAAAGACTACCTTACCTTAGGTGGAAACAACAGAATTTAGGATACTTGTATGTGATACCGCCAAAGCCTACGCGTGTTACGTCAATTTTAGAATAAGTTCTTAGAGTTCTTTCCTTACAGTGCTGTGGCACTGTCAGCGACTTTTAACGACTGTTAACAACTACTAGTTGAATCATCCATGGCTTCAGCGTTAGGGCAAACGAACCCCCATTTCGTATGCACAGAATTGAAGAAACTGTGTCTCTCTTGCTATAAAGCCTTTCCCCTCCAACGCTCCCCTCTCCTCTCCTCTTCTCCTCAGCACCACCACCACCACAACCTCGTAAGTACATTGTTCCCATACGCGTGCCCCAGATCATTGAGGACAACAAAACTCTTACACTTCGAAATAACAGTGACAGCTACTACTATGCCCCATGATGTTGGGGGTCGCTCAAGAAGAGGAGAATGAGTTTTATGGCCAACCCTCAAGCCAGCCAGATTCATCTCTGGTAATTGCCACTCACTTGCGAGTAAAAGCCAGGGCCTAAGAGACTTGTCCCCTCCGGCGTGCAACAAGCGCACCGCTTGTCGTGCTGGCATCGACTGCGGAGTTTTACTTTTCAACGTCTCTTTTAATGAGGCACGCCCTGTCCAAACAAGAAACTTGTAATTACACCAAGCAAATGATGAATACATACAAATTGCTAATATCTCAGGATTTTATCTGATCAGATTCAAGAAGATGCCGATTCTTCCGATCTCTATCCTGCGACCAAAAACACTCTGTTCCCCTCGTACCGTCATTGGCTTCTCATCTCTATATCCAACATCAAAACCAACATCGAAAGACCCTCCCAATTCAATTTTGCACACCGCGATTACCACACAAAGCATTCGTTCATTTTAGTGGAAGTTCTGTTCTCGTTTTGATTCCAAGATCAACAGCAACGTATTCCTTTCACAAATTCCCCTCACGAAACCCAGCTCAGACCTACATATCTACAGTAGCCTGAGGATAAACTGCATAGCATGAAAACTGCTGGTTGGTTGGCTCAAAAAGCAACATGAGCCAGAGACTCGTCCTCATTGTCTCTGGTATACCTCGGGCAATAATAAACTTTGCACCAGGTTTGAGGAGTGCGTTCGGACGAAACGCACTTAGCTGTACCCTCGTCCATCACCACGTTTCCCCCGATCTTTTCGGTTTGGTGTTTGGGTCTTATTCTTCTCTCCCGCCTTCTATGACCATTACCGACTGGCAATGGCTATCGTATGGATCATCAAATATCACCACTGTTTTCATGACTTTACGTCTTCTCGACCTCTCCCGGTGCCTTTCCGCCCCTTCACGTACCCATCTCCGTCATTGTTTGTATGGAATGGATACAGGCTCTTTACAGCTCGAGACTCGCCATCGCTTCCATTAAGGCGTGTTTTGTTACAAGATAAATCGCAATCTGTGTGAGATTGAGACAGAGGCCGGTGCTCAACAACCGGTATGGCTGGCGCTAGATCACCATGAAGAGCATGCTGAACAATAACGTTGCCTAGAGACACGATGACTTTCTTGCTCAAGATATCGTTTCCAGATCATCTGGTTTACTTCGCCGTCCATCGAATCTTCAGTCTCCTCCGCACGCGTAAGCACATGCTTTTCGCAAGTATTTCCGTTCAACTCCCGGGCCATCGACTTACAAAAGACATCGTTGGACTGAGGTGCTCATGGCAACCAACCTCCTTCTGAGCCATCCTGGTCAAATGTCCGTGAGACAAGAGGCTGGATTGTTATGAAAGCTCTGCCCTCACACTAGTATATATGACTAGGTTACCTTCTGTCGAACGGAACTACGTTCGTTGGCATCCTGCGTTTTCGGTTTAGGTGGACTTGATGCAAGTTAGAGTTCCTGATCGCAACAATACCCACAGACCTTGCCAAGTTCAATTAAGGAGATTAAAGTCATCGCAGGAATGATTGAACAAAGCCTCGCTCTTCCTTTCAGTTGCTGATTGTGTTATCACATTCCGGGCCAACACCGTCAAGGGCTCGGAGTACGCGACTCAGCTGGCCATGACGGAACAGATATTATATCTGAACTGCCATGCTCAGAATACGGGTTGCTGGAAGCCCAAGTCAACCACCATAAGCTCGACGATGCAACAGCTGGCGATGAAAACCTCCATCTAACGGAGGAGTATTGATGACGTGTTCTGCGTGTCCTTGGCTGTACCTTCGAACTTCACCAATTGCCCATTATTTGTAAGCCATCGCCGTGGCAACCTTGTTTTGCTTTCGCATATCTAATGTGTTTCCAGTCAGTGACTTCAACTCCAGCCTGGCGGTCTGTTTCATCTCAATTACAACTTCACTCTCGTCCTTACGGCATCGACAACTCTGAGTTGCTGCGGACCGATTCTGGCTTGACACATTCGACTCTTTCGGGCTGTCGACGACAACTGATTTCGATTGGACATTCTTTGCTGTGACATCTAGATTCAATACATGATGCGCAATGCTCGGAGGGCATGACAGAAAGTTGGACTCGTGTCTGACCAATTGATACTTCATGAAGCACACTCCAGCGTCAAGTGGTACATCAGATTCAACTTCAAGCACGCCTAGACCCGGGTAGACGCGTAGACGGCTATAGCTGTTAGCCATAGGTCACGATGGAGCAGAGATAGTAAGTGCTGTTGGTGCTGATAAGCTCATTGAAGTTGGAGACAATCAGGCGTTGGCAGGTATAGAAAGATGCGAGTCTATTGATCTGATCGGGTTTGAAGGGAAAGGGGTGCTATTTAGTACAGGTGATTCATCAAACGATAGATATTTGGGGACCAAACAGGTGTTCCTTATTACACAGAATGTAATTAAATCGAAAGATTGCCCTGACGTTGTTACTCTTCATGCATGTTACAGTGCCTCTATTGTTGATCACCTTTTTGGACCGAGTAGGAAGACAAATCTCATTTACTAGCAGATGCCTGAACTTTGATGCAAATAAAACCTAAATCGAATGACAGAAAAGCGATCCGGGGCCCTTTCACACTCTTCTGTGTCACCTCTAGAATCTACTGTATTTTGTTCATTCATAGGTGTCTTTATAAGGAGCTGGTGATGTACGATGACAGTATGGACATCAAGGGCGGCCATCATGGAGAAGTTCACGATGCCCCATCGCGACGTACGGTTTAATGTGGGTGATGCTGACTCTCTAGTCTTTTTGAATTTCCTAGACACAAGATCTTTATGAAGTACACCTCTGATACGCCCCTATTCATGGAGATGATGGTTGAACTCCCCAACCGTCTGTGTTGAACGCGCCTAAATCTCAGTATGCAACGCCGATATGCACCAAATTTCCCTTCATCTTAGTCTATCGTATTTTCGTGAAGAAGTTTCTAGGCATCGCTGGCCTTTTCTTTCTCCTTTTCATCTCCAAATTCATCACCAAACTCCTCAACAATCCAGAGACAAAACCTCTCCCACTCGATCTGCCACTCTTGCATTCTCTTGGCCTTGGCATTCGTCCCAAGACTAGCCTGTTTGATGTCGTTGATCCAGTGGGTCTGGCTCTGGTCCTCAAAAGCGGCCCATCTAACGCTGTTCTCCGCGAGACTGCCAAGGCCTGCGAGACCAAGGTTCTTCCACCCCTGGAGAGCCTGCCAGAAGTCGTGTGACATGCCGGCTGTGTCTTGCCCGAGCATAGCGGGATCGTCGTTACACAGACTGCAAGCAACACCACGAGCCAAAAGGGCGGGCAGGGGATGGGCTGTTACGGAGCCACAGAGGCGGAGGACCTCGTTCGAGATGGGGCACGATTCGATGAGAATACGTTTATCCTTGACCATATCGATCAGCAGTGGGTGTTTGAAGAGACTGAAGCCGTGGCCGATGCGTCGGGTGCCAAGCAAGATCGCATCAAACACATTGTTATCAGTGTCAGTACCATCCCCAAGTGTCTCTCCTGCATGGAAGAAGAACGGGAGGTTGACGCCTTCCATGGAGCACTGCTTGCGGAACCAGAAGAGCTCAGGGAGCAGATCAGAAAGGGGTCGGCCCAGATCTTCGGGACCAACCAAATCATAACCAGCAATGAGGTCAGGGAAAGCAATCTTGGTAGCGATGCAGCAGTCCATGTTCTCTACGATCAGACGAGTCGGCCAGCTTCTCAGGGAAGTCCAAATAGTGGTGAGACCCCAGAAACCCTTGCCCTCCGGTGATTTCTTGAAGTTATCGATCTCCTCGCGCAGAACCTCAAACATGTGAATGTAGTCTTTCTCAGGCTCCTCTTGCTTATCACGGCAATAGTTAAGTGGCCAAGTGAATCTATGACTGTTAGAAGAAGATCAGAAACTGTTGACTTACGACTTACCGAAGTTCAGCCCAGTTGACACCGTCATCCTTGAGGTTCTTCATGAGCTCGCGGAGGAAGATCCGGAACATGGGTTCATAGTGAATGATGGTGGCGCACACGAGGAAACACTTTCCAAACTTGACCCAAATGGCATCGACTCCATGGTGTTGCTCATGGCTGTCTGTGACGGAAAGAGTGCATCGGCCCTTCAGCCACTTGAGAAAGCCAGGTCGTCCACCATGGGGAAACTCATCTGCCGCCTTTGGAAGCGGCACGAAGGTATTAGGCTTATAGCTCTCTTCCCAGATAGATCCATCAGTGTCCGACTTGGTTCTGTATCGGAAGCTAGGGACTGCATCCTCTCGAGATTCTTCAGTGTTGAGAGGTCGGTCGCTACACATGTGCATTCCTGGCATTTTCAGGAGCTCGTCAAAGAGAAAGTCAAAGTTGACCATGGCATCCATGTGAGCGTGAAGCAGCGCTCCCTTTGGCATGCGTCGAACAATCTTCCAGAGGTTGGTCTTCTCCATGCGATCTTTGGCCAGCATGAACATCATTCCGGGAAAGATGCACTCGTTTCCAGCTTGGGCCAGCTCTTCCTCAACTTGAGGGGTCCAGATGGAGTCATTCTCCTGGTCGCGGATCCGGTCGACAATGTCACTCGCGCGCTTGGCAATAGGTGAAAGAGAGGCTCTGAATGAAGCATCAGTGCGAGACTTTTGTTCTTGACTCATGAGGCTTGCTCGGCCTGTGAGATATTGCTGAAGGAAAGGGTCCGAGAGTGAGGGGATGTCTTGAGAGACTTCCTCCCACTCGTCGGTGGACATGGTATGCTCGTCCGCCATGATTATGATTCCTTGATCGATTAGAGGAAGCAGTTGCTCTCAAGTGTTTGGTGGAGGTTTATGAATAAGTTAGAGCTAGAAGTCGTCTGCGAGCGGTGAAACGGTAGGATACTGTAGGTGGATTAGGCAGGTCGGGGAAGCGTGCTAAGCAGAAGATCGCTGAAGTCAGATGGGCTGCTTATGAGAACGACGGATCAAAACGAGAACACGTCAGATGTGGTGAGACATGATTTGATGAAGAATATGACACATCAATGTGAAAGGCACTCTGTTAGAGGTGAAGTGAAGCGTTGAATGTAGAGTCGAGGATGTGACGTAGAGGCACAAACGGTTACGCTTTGAGTTGAGCGTAACAAACGGTGTACCACTCCAAGGCCTTCGGCGATAACCGACATCGTGTCTCACGTGACTGTGCAGTGGTTGCACCCGCAGCGTGATTCACAGTATCACAGCCTCTGGTTGGCTGAGCTAGTCTCACAGCTCCCAGTAGGTAGACGCACCTTATCACCTCCAGGGTCCATGCATCGTCACACTTGAGTCCCTGCAACCAATCCTCTCCTCAAGATGTTCTCCCCGGTAGTCTGTGGCTGGACGCACGAAATGAAGTTATCCCCGCTCTCTATCCTGCGGTGAAGAAGGATATCCCTGGCCTGTCACCCACCTTGTGCCTTGCATCTCGGAGCATGAACGGCATAGCACCAACAATCACGTCGAATGTCACTCTGCTAATTAGTTCGCGGCTGTTCCTGGCAGGCCATTCGCTCCTGAGAATGGCCCTAGTTTTGTTCGTCCTATAGCGCGAAACCCCGAGACTCCCAATGGAAATCATCACGTCCATCACTTGGAATCACCTGCACGGGACATCACAGCTCTAGAGACCGACTTTTCACGATAGATGTGACTTTCTGCTGACCATCGTGAGCCAAGTGGCTTCCTTTCTGACTCAATCCTTCGACCAACGTGCATTCTCACATTCGGTTGGATGCCTTTGAATGGATTTATTTCTGCTGATCCTTCATGAAGCCGAGCCCGATGGGTGATGGACAATGAGGTCTCCAGAATTATAAAAGGTGAGGGAATTCCTGTGATGTCTACGATGTTTGAGTTCTCTATTACTATCTTTAACAATTGAGCTGGACTCAAGAGTATTACAAGTTCATTCTATACTTAATCCACCTACTCACATCATCTTCCATCATACCCTCTTCAAGATGAAGTCAATCTCTCTGGTCACTCTCTTGTGCACCATGGCCACAGCTGCAGTTATCCCTCGTGATACTGTCTTCGATGGCCATTGCTGCTTCACGTTACAAGATGTGGCAACCAGTGCTACAGTTCAACAAAACAGCGACGGCAACTTGCTGCTTAATGCCGGCAAAACCAACGGCTTCTACTGTATCGATCTGTCCAATTCTCAAGACATTCTTCGAGACAACGCCTTCAACGCTTGCTTTCTAAGCCCAAGCGGTGCTCTCAAATGCGTCGATCCAACGCCTGGTTTCCAATCATGGACGTTACAAAAGAGTGGCAGCAATACGCTTCTTAAGCACGATGGAGGAAGCACGTTCAACTCCTGCTCAAAAACATCTACGAGTGCAAAGGGCACTGTTCTATATGGAGACAGACACACGGATGCCACGACGTGTAAGAAGGTTACACTGAAGGCGAAGAATTTTAAGGGCACATGCAAGAATATCTAGGGTTGATGGAGGGACAGGCGTACAACTACTTGATACCCATTCTTTACACTTAGTTCAACGTTCTTAGTTTCTCTTGAGCTTTCATTTTATAAGTGACAAAAACAGTGCTGACCCCATATTCGCAAGGGTGAGTGAAATGATACAGCCAAAGATCAATACCAATGGTGCTGTCAAAGCTTGGCAAAGATCTCGTTTCTAGCGCCTCCATACACAACTGCGAAGTCCTTCGCAAGCTGTTCTCGAGCTGAAACCTTTTCTCGCTTCGTAATGACATTCTTCCCTTCCAGGAATCGATGGAAAATGTCCAGTGACACTTGATCACCGTCACTACCAGCGTCGACATAGAGCAGAACAGACACCAGTAAATCTGCTACAGCCCAGAGAACTTCCCTAGCATCTCCCATCAAGTCTGCCAATGATTCTCGTTCAATACGCTGCCTCAGGCTCTTCCAAACGTCCAAAGGGTTCAAGCCTTCAGGCCAAGATACCTTTCCTTGAAATGCCATACCTTTCTTAATAGAGTCTTCGAGGGCGTTCAGAGTGTCCTTGCCAGCCTTCGGATGCTTGATAGCCCTCAAGAAGTCGGTGCTCAAAACATCTGTTGTGCCCTCCCAGATAGGCAGTACAGCGCAATCGCGATGGAGGCGGGCGATATTGAGGTACTCTTGTTCCTCATTGGCAAGGTAACCAACACCACCGAGCGCTTCCATACAAGAGAAAAGTAGCTGTACCGATGCTTTGCAAACGTAAGATTTTGTGAGCTGAGTAAGGACCCGAATCAATGGCGCAGCATGTTGTGCAGAAGGTGTCAGCGCCTCTAGCGCAGGTGAGAGATTTGCGTCTGGCGCTATGTCATGCTCCGAAACGCCAAGGACATATGATGTAAAGATTGTAAGAAGCATGAGGCCACGATACTCGGAAGATATCTTTGAAAGGGTTCTCATGTGTAATGAACTCTCTGTTAGCTTCATTCGAGTCCCCTTTCCGCCACCAACCTCTCGAACTTGAGCATATGCTCTTGCGATGGCAAGCCCTCTTCCTAAATAACCCACAGCAGCAACTGAAGAGTGAACTCGAGTCAAGGTCAAAATTGTTGCGATCTCTTGGATGCCTCGGCCTTCTTGCCCTATAAGCCATGCTCGCATGTCCTGGAGAACTAGTTCAGCTGTTGGGAGACTCTGTGTGCCTGATTTGTTTTTCAAGCGTTGGATCCGAACTCCATTAAGTTGCTCGCCGTTGCTTTTCGGAAGTCCGGTGGCTGTGGTAGCACTCGCATCGTGTTTATACATGGGAGCCATAAAGGTTGACAGTCCGCCTTTAGATGTTCGAGCAAGGAGGACAGTCATTCTCGAGTCCGTTGCTGATGAAAACCACTTGAATCCATTGATGCTCCATGGTCCTAATGGTATCTTTTCATCTTTCGAGGCGAGTTGGATCTCAGAAGTTGACATGTGCACTGCTGTTGTTTCGGTCAATGACACATCACTTCCCCCTGTTCGCTCAGTCATCCACTGGCCGCTGGTCCAGGCACGCTGTGGATCTCGTGTGGTTAGATGATTGAAAGCGTTCTCGAATACTTTCTTTTGCTCATCTGTGAGTTTTACAACGAGTTCTGGGCTACTAAGGTGTGTTTGTAGGAGTCGAGCAGCGCCATCCTGCATAGCGGAAGGACAACCGACATTGGCACACGATGGCGTCCAAAGTTGTATACGCATAAACTGGTATGCTCGTGCAAATGCACCATATGGGGTGTCATATCCAGCGGCGACAAATCTAGGCACGTCAATAGTTGACCAGTTGACAGGGTAGATGTCTTACCCTCGGGACAGACCAAAGTTCTGAAGACCACGCCACCCTTCACCAGTGACCAAATCACCCTTCCACTGGCCGAATACATCACGGCCTGATCCTTTAAGGAAGGGTTTGTTATGTTCAGCATCCGTGATCCAGGCAAAAACTTGGTCGGAGAGGACATCATCTCCCAGTGAAGCCAGTTCAGCTTGGACTTGCTGGACGATCTGCCGTGGAAGAAACACTGCGAATACAGGTAAGCACAGACCTCTGTATAATAGTACTTGGCCTTAGACTCACGCTTAAAGCACCTCTGGAAGGTCACATCATCATGAAACTGATTGTTCAGAACGGGAGGCTTCTGAAAGAAGCCCTTATCAGCGCCTGAAGCCTCCATGACTGAATGAGGTGAGAGAAGACGAATTTGAACATGTTGGATCCCGCCCGAGGCTCCTTTATCACTGTTGGTCTGCACTGCTAACACTTGTCAGGGCATTCAATCACAAGCCATCAACTACATCTCATCGGGGACCTCCAGTGGGGTCAGACCTCCAACTCGAGCCAGTATTCCGCCATTTTGGGTAAGTAGTGCGGAAGATATTCCGGGTTCATGGATTCCTCGTGATTTCATCGCGGAACGAAGAGCCAGAAACGGAATGTCAATCATGATCGTTGGCGGAATTCCTTTCACATCCATGCATGTTTTCTCCGCATTCTTGACTGGGGTTCATACCTTGTCCCGAGGTTTGGCTTTCAAATCTCCACATGAGTCTATTCACGGGCCTGGTGCCGATCCTGAAGACTAATTACAAGGTCGTATTCTTGGAAGATGGCGGAGTTTGTCATGGGGAATACAAGCCTACAGGGTGGAAACAAGTTTTAGTAATTAAGCTAAAGATTGTCGAGAATCATGGACTTATAGCAATAAAGACTAAAGGCCACAGCACGTTCTATAGGAAATCGCAATAAAGAGTGAAAAGCGGGGTTTAGTTCACCAACATACAGCACAGCTGTAAACCAACCAAAGTGAACATCCATCGACACAACATAGTCAAAGAC
>JABSTL010001647.1:0-18688 GCA_013759095.1 Fusarium sp. NRRL 29148 | reverse complement strand
TGGGGGGAGCAGCTTGTCCTCGCTTCTCATCGAAGCCGCCAGTCTCGATGTTGGTGTCCAGCGCAGGAGCGCCGGTCGCCTTCTCTTCAGCCATCGTTGGAGATGATGGAGCAGAGAATGTCGATTCTTAGGATGTGTAGAGTGCGACTGTAGGTGGGCAGCAGATATTGGGAAATACTAGCTTAGGTTGATGCCGCTTCTGTTGTTGTTGTGTGAGAGAAACAGAGGAACAAGATAGAGTGGAGAGGGAAAGGGGAAGAAAGTGTCTAAGCACCGCACGAAGTTAGGGTCGCTTATGAATGAAGCATTCGTGGGTGAAGAGGAAGGGAAAAAGCAGAAAGTTTGGGTCGGGCGAGAGCTTCTTTTTGAATTGCAAAGTAAGATGCATGAGAAAGCTTGGGCTAGGTTCTTTCCCGGCGAGCTTGCCGGCCCACGCTCGTGCATGCGTTGCATGGCCCCTGCCAACAGACTTTCGGCCCTGATCAAAATGATGGAGACCCGGTCATGAAGTGGGTACCACACCTCAATGCCTGCATATTTCTCCAAGACTGATTGTCTCTCACTTGATGCACGTCGCCATCTTACTCGCTGCTCACTGATTTTCTGTGGCCCCCCCATCACAAGTAGACAAGACAGAAAAGAAGAACACAGATGACCGGGGTCTCATCAAACGGGTCCCACGGCGACGCAGGGCTCCACAGCACAAGATATGGGTCTCTTCCTCTTCCCAAGCCGGGACGGGTGGATTAGGATGGAGCCCATCAGTCACTTCCCACGAGTCTCGCGCAGGTTCCTGGCATGGTCTCTCGCGAATCCAAATATGCCCCAGGTTATGTGCTCCATGCCGTCTCCAGGTACGACCGGAAGCTCTTCGAGGTACGAGCTAGCAACAACGAGCCTCGCTTTTCTCTACTGTACGAATTGATCCGACCTCTCACGGCCCTGCCGACCCAGTCCAATCCATCCATTTCAATTGGGTTGGCCATTCACTCATTCATTGCACTCATCCATTGCTCTACTTCTGCCGCCATTATGCAGACCATAATCAGACAGACTCTAGTCCATTGCCATTGCCATTCTTCCATATTCGCTCAGTTTTTCCCTTCTTTTTGCTTCCGTTGCCGATTAAAGCCCGCACGAGTCGGGATTAGCGAACGACATCTTAGTAGCTACGTACGGAGTAGAGACATAATCTGGAGGAAAGAAACTTCATCACACCCTCTTGCCGTTTAGCTACACCCTCACTTACCCTAGCCTTCTCATATTATTGGCCTGGGGAAGGTAAAGTGCGATGTGCTTTCTTTGAATTCGTACTCTAAAGCCTGATGATGTAGTGCTTTTTAATTTTCAAATGGTTATGCGCTTATTAACTGGAGTTTTTATTTCCTGCTGAAGCGCATTAAACACTCATTCAACAGAAAGTATGAGATGATAGCAAGAAAGTCAATATTCACATCGGGTAGCCGTAACAACGACCAGACAACAACATCTCAGGTCAACAAACCCCCATCTCAGTCAATCTCATTCTAACGCAGTAAACAGCGCAGTAGTATCAACATCCACCTGGAAACTAGAGACAGAGCGTGTTAGCCAGCACGCCAGTGTAGGAGCTACCCTTGCCGTACCCGGTAGCGTCGGCTGGCTCAATTTTTCTTACTGCTCTCTTGCTAGGAGCTGGGTTCTCTCACCTCACCAAAATGGGTTTTCCTGGAGCTATGCCTGCAACTTTTTTTTTCCTACAGGGAGTGTTAATTGAGCTAATCAAGCCCGTGCTAGGGCGTAACTCTATGAAACGTCGGTCGCTGCATCTTGCAGACTTGCACGGCCCATTTTATGATGCCCCGTTTAAATCGCCCTTGCCCTTGTCCACTCAAGGCAGCCTCTGGTCCTCGGCCCAGCCAGGTTCTCCCTTCTATGCAAGTGCAGAGCACAGTGTGTGGCAGCGCCCAGCGTGGGGAATGGAAACAAGACGGTAATCTCAGCAGTGGGTGCAAAGGAGAAAGCACAGCAAATGCAGTGGGAAAAAAAAGATTGAGAGGGACCAAAGACCAGTTTACATTTCATATGCAGCAAGACTAGACTCAGACAGAGACTCATGTTATGAGATTGCCCTGCCGATAAAGCACAAGGGGGAGAGGGCTCAGCGTAAACAATAGACAAAACAAAACTCAATTGAGAGCACGTATCTGATAAGCGATAGCTATTGGATGTCTCGTCGATCCGACTGCCCGTGGCTAACAGCTGATTGATGGCTTACAATGACTGAATGAACGTGACAATGACAATGACAATGACGACCTCAATATGATACACTAACAATCAGTCATTCAGCATCCATGTCACAATGAGAGCGATTCGCCTCGATCTTGACAAAGCGATGAGATGCAAAGAAGTCAATACAAATCAAATCAAAACAATGGCCTGCCCGCCCGCCCGCCTGTCTGGGTTGGGTTTGTTTTACATGGGGTTGGAAGAATGCCCGCGGGATTGTACATGCTGTGATAGCGCGCAAGTACAGTTTTTACTGATTTAGCTTTACGAAAAACAAGACATCCAGAGAACCCGCAGCTGAGCGAGTAATTTTACTTTCGTATCCAAACTTGCTTATCGCCCTGTTAGTGCCTGCCTGCCTACCTACTGTAATACTCTCCGAACTATCACCAAAGCATCTCCACGGCTATTTACAACACCCATGGACTTTTTGGCTTGAGAGACAGTAAGACACTGTGCATCTCCCGGATCCCGTTGGCTTCCATCTTTCGAGAGCCCCGTTGTACATGTGGGATGGCTCAAAGCCCGGTCTTCGATTGTATCGACGTATTGCCTCACTAATGCTAAATTTTGCCTCAAGATAGCATCAAGCCATGTACAACTGTAAGTGTCTGCCTGCCAGCGTCTGGACCTACTGAATACAAAGCCCTCTGGTGTCCTGTAGCGCGCACTCCATACTGGGGCCCCGGTACCTCTCCTGTATGTCATTGCTGGCCGAGCTTGTACCTGGCGTCAAGCTCCCCGTTTCCGCTGAGGGATTTTCCTCCATGGGAGGACCCCCCTCCCATGCCCATGTGCTCTTTTTCGTTTTTCCCGTTGCGTATCGCTACTTGTCAAGAATAATGACGACACTGACTTGCCCATCCCCGGCGGTCAGCGAAATCGCGACTCGAGACACTGGAGAAGACAGGAGAAGTCATGATAGGCTCCGCTCATGAGGAACGGAGAGAACGGATTGCCGTTTCTGTCAATTCATCAGCCTTGCTTCGCCATTGAGCTGCTAATAGTCGAGACCCTTATTACATACAGTATCAATGCGAAATGTCACCCTCATGGCCCCTGGAACGCAACGGGAATCATGGTCCTGGTGTGCAATGTTGTGCAATTGCAATGACTCAGTGATGATTTCACAATCGTAACGCAGCCATTGACACATCTCGCATGTATAATAGCATTGCATAGATCTTCATAGCTTATCCCACCTTGTGCACATAATGCGCTTTCCTAAGGAGATGTTGTTATTTGAGCACAAAGCGTGTCGTTCAATTTCCTAATTTCCACCTTGAAGCTGGTAGTCGTAAATGACAAGTCGTGCTCATGAGGTGACATTAAAAGACATCCAGTTTACCCAGCAAACACATACTAAAGTGCATACATTTATCGATCCGCTACTCTAATTGCAGCATATTTGGGACTGGCCCCACGCGATCTACCTCGGGACTGACCTGACTGGGAACTGGTCTGACAATCTCAGATGGGATAGCTTCACAGATCCCCTCCGATGACGACTATGCTGGTCGGTTACTCTGCATCTTCTCAGTCTAGATTCCCTCTGCAAAATTCTTATTCGGCCGACCTATCAGTCGTTGTCCCAAGTCTTTGTTTGACCCAGACACGAGAAAAGCATGAGGTTGATTGAGCGTAGGGGTCTCAGGCAGGACCGAAACGGGATCGCCGTGTTTCGATGGGTGGTCATGATAGTCGTCATTTTATGACAAGTAATCAGACGTATCGTGACAAGCTTTACTACGGTGTGCCTCGCCTTCGACTAAGTAGCCATGACTTTGAGAAACGATGGCCTGTTATTATGGAACAGTTCCAGGTTCAGCACAGAATATAAGGGCAAACATGAGCATCCACTGCTCACCAGGCGCAGATTATCACCGTTGAGTGGCTGCCATGTCCAATCGCCTTATCGGCAGCTGTTGAGCCTGTGCCAGCCTTGGCAGCTCAACAGTGATGAATACGGTGCGAGATACGGTCTCGTTCACGAAACGACATGGGCGAGCTTCTGCAGGGCCTCGCCTGGGCTGGATCGGCTTGGCTGCCTAGCCCTGCCTCTGGCCTTCTCCGTGTTCGTCTAACAAGGACACCGAAGAGATTCACCTTACACGTTCATCTTCCACGCATGAGATGAGGCGCCGCTATTAGCGTCTTGGATCCAACCTGCGGGTTAATGCGGGCGAGAGTTATTGGAGAAGACTCGATTGAACCGCTGAACTTTCTTCATCAACTACTGAATGGATCTCCATCCAAAACGGCAGGCTAGCCTATTTCACCACCAGAGCAAGCCCTGTCCCAACGACGACGGGACCGAGCCTCGCTCAGTTTTAGCGTACAAAAAGAGCGAACATCAGAGATGCTTGACACAAATACCACGATGCTGGCCAGCTCGGGTTAGGGTGGGGCTGAGCTCAGTTATTTCTGTCAACTATCCTCGTGTGAGGTATTATTTAGGTGCCATCACAGCTGTTCAAGCCGCTCATGCAGGCGTGCATAACTTATGGACCCAGCTGTACTGGCCAAAAGCCACGCATATTGGAATTTTTCTAGAAGCCGGCCTTTCCATGGCGACCCTTCACCCGTTTATCCAATGCCCTTCCTCCCTCTGGACTTGGCCACCGCTGTCAGTGATCACGAAGAACTCTTGTCGCCTCTCGCCAAGAAGCCAAGTCGATTCCAGGCCCGTGTTCTCCTTGTCTCTATTGAGCTTGCACAAACGAACCCCGTCAGCTCACCCCATGCCCTTGCTCATGGCTCAAGCCTGTAAAGGTCAGTGCATCCATCGCCAAAAGCAGCAGTACCCTGAGTCTCTACGTCATTGGAATGACTGAGTTAAAAAGAAGGTGAGACAGCCTATGACCAATGGCGGCGACTGTTTCTCCGATTAGCCTACCTAACCCAGCTCACAGTTCCGGTCCAGTCGGCCTCGCCCTTTCGCGGTTTTTGTTTTTCTTACCTTGTCATATCCACATCCACGTCGCATCGGATTTCATGTGGGGGTACCTCCATGTTTAAACTGGGGGACGTGGTCGCTTTCTTCCGCGGGCTTTTGGCTCTAGCAGCTGGCTGTCGATAAGGTAGGCAAAACCGAACAGGATTTGGTCGGCGCTTTTTTACCCGCGACCTCCGGTAGGTGGACTTCGGCGCCGATGCCTCGGTGTGTCAGTGGGCAATAGATGGAGACCCCACGGGCAATTCGCGGTGTACAAGATGTTTTCTTCTCGGTCAACCCTAAATGGTTCGTCGAGTGCCGAAGACGGGGCACGGTAAGTCCTGTTTGGTCACGAACTTCTGAAGCTGACAACGATAGCGCCTGAGTCGCTCGCTATAGCGGGTCTGACTCCGATCTTCAGCGAGTCGTTCACCGCACCGGGTTCCGCGCTCCGCTGTTGTTCCTGACTCTTGGAGATTCCATGTCTAGGTTCCATTCCGCGTCTTTTGCTGTTACAAGTTGCCTCATCCAGGGTCCAAATTTTGTGTGCCGCGCCTATCGCTCCCATTACGTTACCGGACGGTTGGTCTTACACACCAAACTGTATGCTTAAGCCCGCCTACGTTACTTCAACAAGCCTGGTGAAACTTATGTATTGTTACGTCGTGTCCACGGCCATCCGTCCAAAGCCTACCCTGTTCTTTCCACGACACGGAGACATCCGTACACATTATCCGCCACCAACGGCCCCATTTGTTGTTTGCTTGATACAGTAACTATCCTACGTCTTAATCCAGCTTTGATATATCACAGGCGAGAGGCAATTGGTATTACAAATGGGGAGATAAACAGCAGCACTAAACAGTTTGCAATCTTTGGAGCCCACTAAACCGCCGACAAGACCGGGTCCAAATTAACTACGGCGCGAGATTTGCATTATGCAGCTCTATCAACGTGGAGTTACCGACTTACACGCACGAGCGAGTACGTCTATTTTCTTCCAGAAAAACCCGGGGCGCATGAGTGATGTGTCCGCGTAAAGCGATGTCGAAAAACGAACAAGTCCCTCGTCTTACCATGCCGCACTCGATCGAGCTCTACCCAATCCCCTTTCACGGCTGACGCCAAGTTAACGAGGCATTTCTTGACTGCCTAGACTGCATATTCGTGCATCTTCTCCATCTTTGCCCGGCTTTGGGCGGATCCGGGGTCGCCCGGGATGCGCTCGAACTAGGAGGTCGGTGGGCTTGCACCCTGAAAATTGTCTAGGAAACAGAGTCAATCAATGAATTGGTCATATTGATTGGTCGGTTCATCTGATGAGGGAATTCAAAGACCATGAAACGGTCCAAGCAAATAGACTTGACCTGCGGAGTAGACTCCTCTTACTGGCAATATCGCTCACTCTGTTTGATACTCTTGCATAATAGTAAACGTGGACTCTGGTCATTGAATCATTCACCTAACCATTTGCGGGTAAAACCTCAGCATGGGCTTGTTAGACAGACAGTAGCTGGGACTAGGGAATGGCAATAGTGGCACCCTCCCTGCGTAGCATGCGGGATATTGATGAGCTTAATGTCAAATCTGGAAGGTCTCAGCATCAGTCATTGGCTGCACCTTCCACCTCCTCAGATCTACCCCAACACAATCACCTCCTCCCAATGCTCACGTCCGCGGGAGATGATGGTGCCGGATACTTTTCTTCCTACAGCCTCACTTTTTGCTTCTCCATCCCCATCTTTATCTTCACCTACATACATATGCACGACAGGCCAGCCCAGGTCAGACCACACTATCAAGAACACCGCTTCACCCCAGTTTCCTTAGCGACAGAAACAGTGCACAATTGCGGAGAGCGAAGAGCAGCTTCCTTAGACAGCCAAGCCTTCACTGTATTCAAGGGACTTCACTGATGGAGTCGAGTGCTACCTTGACTGTCCTTGACTGTCCTAGTCCCTGGATGTTGTTATGCCTACCAGCATCCGCCCCGACTTTCTTATTCATGCACTTTCCGCCACAGTCTGGGGTAGACTGTTCATCTGATTAGGGTTGTCGAAGCATGGGCTTGACTTGACTAGATGATGACTTGATTGAATGGTCTTGTGCCTATTTGCGCCATAGGTGCTTGCGTCTTGTGAACCACAAAAGAAGATTCGTGAGGATCAGCATTGACAGGCTAAAGACGCATTGTTGTCCCTCTGCTGACGTTACTCAGAGGCTGAGGCGGTCTATCAACAAGTCATGGTTTTATCCGAAAACGAAAAATGATACGTGAATCTGGCACGATGCGCATACGTCACTCGAGATCCTTCCTGCGTGATCTCTATTTTCAGAGCGGAGAAATCTCAAAATCTCGCAGTGCTGTCACCGTCAAAACTCCGGTCTCGCGATGATGGCACATTTGCCTGTATGTCTAACACATACAGCCGGCTTCATCTGGAGACGTCGAACGAGAATCTTCAGCCTGTTCTCCAAATCCTAACCCCAACGACCCCAAATAGCCACCGCAAATTGAAATGCTGGGATTTATAACTTGTCCGCATGTGAGACCCGCTTGTACCGATCCACGCGATTTGGCTTGCACGCGACCTTCGGCAGTCAAGCAGTCGAACTTACTATTGGCTAGCCCTGAGCCACATCCTTAACTGCATAGTCCAGCTTGGAGCATCAATCACACTGTATTGTCAGGGCTCTATCGCAAAGCTATTGGTAAGTCGGAAGCTGCGGTATTTACAGCTTCTGGATTGCAACTATCATCTGGCCTGTGATGGTACATACTGTTATCAAAGCCTCACCGGAGGCGGCGACGTGGCTAGGGCTTAGGACCGATAACTCTGGTTTGCAAAAACTGGCACAGTGCTCTAGCACTTTTGCTCCACCATGATGGATGCTCGTTCCTGATATCCACTTCTTTTCCCTTCCACTAACTCAGCACGCCAACTTGCCGCCGCTGGCCGTACCATGTCTTTATGGTACCGAGTACCAGCCGAGTCGAGCGCTCAGAAAGTCCAGGCCCAGCCAAGCCAGGTGTCGGACATTACTTTCCCAAAGACAGACAGAAAGCTCAGAGAAGCACTAAGCGCCTTGAGCTAAAGGCCCCAGACGCGGCTTTTATTGCTGTTTTCTTTACGTGTCTGTTCCTGGTAGTCTTTGTGACAACCCACCTACCTACTGTCACTTGTCCCTACCAAAGTGCCTCGCCGTTGGCTGCCGCCAGTAAATGAGGCTCTTGCGCCCATTTCATTGCTCCAGCTCCCCATGACAGTCTCCACGAAAGCCCCCGTATCTCTCTGGCATCCTATCTATCCGTGCCGTCATTCCCGGAATTGCAAATTTATTTGTTCAATCGCGAATCGGATATGATGTCAATGCTATAGGTTGTCTGGAGAAATTGGACTGGAGAACCTGCTCAACCGTTGAGTATTTTCGCATGTTACCTTAACATATGCCTGAAACAATCCCGTCGGATATTCGACAACGGTGTGTCCGCCTTCGACACGATTAGGATTGGCGTTTATCAAGAGACAAGTCTCGATCTTGATGGTCCTGGTTGATAAAATCTATATCTTGTTTCCAATCCAAGCTAGTAACCTTGTCGGTGCGATCGGCTTTTACAGTTCACAACAGGTCGTGTCGCAGTGCAAAGGTTGTAGCGAGGCTCTGCCGCGACCTCGATAGTTGCGCGCCACGCCTTCACACCGTGTTGGGCCTGGTATTTCAGAGTATATACTCCGTACATACGAGAAAGACCAGGATCAGTGATCGACGATGGACAACACCTCAGCGGTCAGCTTCCGATGGTGACTTTGTTTGCGTCGCCGTTAAGAGTCTCCATCTTAAAAAGGAATTTATCCAGGCTCCACGAGTCTCCAAACCTTGGTGTGGGATTTGATGGAGAAGAATCACCTCTCGCTGGCTAAACTTACCTTTGGCTAGTCAACAACGAAAATTGGAGCATACGACTCGATAATGGATGGACGGACCTGAGGCTGCCGGAGGACCCTGCATCTCATCCCAACAAGTAATTCACTCATACAATTTTGAGCGATTCATACGTGAGAGTTGATATTGCGCGGGTAACTCCATAGTGAACTGCGGGAGTCTGCATCCTGGCATATACCTACTAATTCCGCCTCGGAGCACTCATAAAAGTTGTAATTAAATAAGTACAAGTCCCCAAACTGGGGAGTAGGCGCGACACGCGACTTGGGCAATATCACGGAGCCGAAGACGGACATACGTCAAAGGCCAAGCAAACATGTTGACAACCATGCAACTCTTTGAACCATATCAATTGCTTACGCGCAAAGGATGCCACACCCTGGATTTTGGCCGGAAGACCAATTCGCTTCAATGCTCGGCTTTGGCGGACATCAACTCGACTCAAAGTGAGGTTTAGGTCAGTGTTATCGTCGGCCATGTTCTCAGATGACGAGGCACATGAGGATATTTTGTCCATTGCCCACATTCATGCAGCTGCATTGAGGTCCAGAGCCAATCTTGACTTCCTTCTCTCCGGAGACGCCAAGATTCTCGAAGCGAGGAACGACCGGTTGATGAAACAACTGGCCTCGGTCGTTGGACAAACAACTCAGTCGCTGGCTGAAACGAGAGTGTTTCCTTTGCATCAGGAGCGTTGTGGCATGGCCAAGATGGATGTGCGTTGCGCAAAGTTGCGCGTAGTGACGAGCATATTCACCTCGACTTCCTTCTTAGGCCGCATAGTATTACGCGTCTAGTGCAGCCTCCCGTATGCACTGGTGGATGGGCGGCATTCACTTGCCCATGGAGTATACCGCCTGAAGAACATCTGATCCATGAGAGACTGCAAAACGCTCAATCTGACAATGGCTCAATTTGCAGGTCGGGAGCGACATCACATATGTGAGCCCAGTAACACAGCTGCTGGTTTCAAAGAGGCGTCATCATTTTTGTGTCGCCAGAAGTAATTCAAATTCACTTACCACCCGTGTGTCCATGAACTTCCACAAGCCTCGATGATTGACGTGTCCTGTTAATATTGAAATTGGTCACGAACATAGCCTCGTTGACTTGATTTCGGAATCCGATGTATGCCAGGGGACGTGCATTTCGTCTTCCAGCCCTATGTTTCCAAGTCGATCATCCAAGATACCAAGGCGGCGACTACCGATGCCAACACTTTTGATGCCACAGATATGAATCTTGGCTCTCGGCTGATGGTTTTCTTTTCCACACGCCCAACCTTGGCCAGATGAACCAAGGCTTGATAGCCAAGAGCCAAGACATGTGTTCTCGATGTTCGAATTCTGTTACCGCCACCAAACCATACGATAGTTCTATGTACTGCGCGTTGTACCAAGACTTGCATTTGAGGCTATATCGACAGGGTCTTCGTCTAGACTCATAGAGCAACGTGAGTATTTGTCCAGATCACTAACATATGCACGCTTTTGCACGCTGAGCCTGGGCAGCATAGTACATCATCGTCCAGACCGTGTAAAGCAGCATGAAAGTATATATCCAGATTCTTATCAGTCCACTCTGAAGCTACATACAACGAAACTCTCCTTGCCGTTTTTGGCAACGATTGAAGCACAGTGGATGGATACTTACAATCAAGCTCTCTGTTATTCCGTCTTGGCTTGAGTCGGTCAGTCTCGTGGTGCTTCGGTTTCTCTGTGACCTTTGCTTTTTTTCCGGTCATGCAAGTGCGTGCTTGGTACTTCGTAGAAAGTTTCTGGATTATCTTGGTATGGCTATGGATGACATGCATGCACGATGAAGGGATGGATGGACCTCGAGTGGCTCCGTTAATTTCGGACTTGACAGGAAGCAGATATTTGTTTTTCTGTCGTAGCGATTTGAGCGGCAGGTCAGTGGGTATGAAGTAAGATTACAGCGTGCTTTGGGCGTGGGATGGGCATATGACTATGGTTTCACTTCAGCGCGGAGTGTTTACTGTAATCGATTGATCGATTGATTGGTATGCAGTCGGATATTGCGCTGGAGCCAAACTGTGGATGAAGGGATCCATCCGCGCGACAATTAGTTAGTTGCATCTCAAAGGGTTTAGCACAAGGGATTTCTAATTTTGGGGCTTCGAGACAAGTGCGATATGTGTCTCTTGTTAAGTTAGGACCATGTTGTTACGTAGCGGCAGATAATGATGGATATCCCTGCCTGTGCGTGTTGGTTGTTTATCTTTTCTGCATCACCTGAATGCGTAATTTCGAGGCTGAAGGGGTAGAGACGTCACAGCCAGTCAAGCTCTGAGTCAGTTGACGTACCTTGTCTCAATAGAGAATACTCAGCGTACTAGTTAATACTTCCACATCAAATAACAACTGTCATATCAAAGTCTATATCTAAAAGGACCGTCGGTGATCAATTCAACCCACTCAGGGGGAAATCTCGCACTATACCCCAATCGAGCCCCATGGGGGGTTTTGGTGATAACCGAACCTTGTTTCTGACAACAGAGGACAAGTAAAAAAAAAGTACAGTAATCTATTGAAAATGGCATCGATGAAAGGCTAGCCATGTGAATCAACGGCATCAATGAGTTCATTGCTGCCTGAAAGAATGGCGCTGTCGATCTGTCGACTTTATCTTAACTACTGACGGTGAGGGCTTCGATCGTCACGGTCTGTCTTGTCTTGGCGGTGCAAGTGTTGTTGGTGAGTACTTCAGGGATAGACGATCGTGATCGCTTTGACGTGCTCGTGAGGAGTTGCAGGGAGGGAAGTTAAGATTACTACGACGATCGAAATGCTGGTAAGAGTGAGTGAGTTTGGTGGAGGTTACCCTGTATCAGGCTGTTGGAGCGCCTCAGTGCAAGGAGGATGAGACTTGTTGCAATGTATAACTTTGGCTTCTGTTGTCTGATCATGTGGTTGGAGATAAACTACGTGCACGGGGCAGTATGTTGAAGTAAGGAGTTGAGTTTAAGTTGACTTAGGTGATGTGTTGTTATACATATGAAGAGCCTTAGGTTCACATGACGAGGCTGACAGCCGTCTCGAGCTTCAGATAAGTATATAGTTTGGTTAAACAACAAATTAAATCAAAACGAACCCAGGAGTCTAGAGCCAACATCTCCTGTGATATAAACAAGTAGTCAAAAGAGCGACACTCTTGTTCCTTTACTAGAACTAAGCTTGCCAAGTTACAGGACTATGCAGAAAGATCCATCACCTGAGATAACTAGTCCATATAAGCACACAGAGAGATATCCATTTGAAACAAAGACGAGTGGTATTATTGCTGCGTTATCCATATACACTGTCGGGAAATCGATATCAACAAGCTTGAAGCACTTCTCCGTTTAACCATTCGATGTGACCCAGGAAGAAGCCATAAAGGCTTTCAGATACATGTACAGCCCATAGTCACAGAGGCCTGAAGACAAACAAGGACAAACATGTATACATGAATAAATATATTTCTCTAAAGAAAAACTAGAAAAAGTATTAAAGGGAAGGCTTTTTTCTCGTACTCGGACGTGGGTGAGTGATTCAAGCTGCGTGAGGCGATACACCCGATGAGGAAAGACACTCAATCATACAGAGCCACAAGTTACTCATACAAGCATAAACACAATCTCACGTGAGCGAAATCACACAGGAGACCTTATTTATTGGGATTGACAGGTAAACAGGGCATATCTGTACAAACATGACCATGACCGCCAAGGTCAAGTTCTGAGTTGATTACCCTGCAGTTAGGCGGAGATGCTGTCAAACCATGTAACTCGACAAGAACGAGACAACACGACCAGTTCAGAACATTAAATCATCTAGGGGATGCTGGTAATCCACGGGAGAGCATATCTAAGAAGAACGACAACGACAAAGACTTCACTCCAACATGTCTCCTCCTGGATTACACCTTTCAAACTTGAAGATCAATGATCACAAGAGTTTCACTACCAAGAGATATGCTTCTGTAAAACAAGAAACAGAGACCAAGTATCTTCAGATTATTTACTAGTCGCGTTCGCTATGAAATGGTTTCGAAGCAAACATCACTAACGAGGGAGCAATGGCAGCAAACAACCACTACAGAAGCAAACGACATATTGTATCCAGATAATACTACGAAATGCATAGGACATTAAGACAGCAAGTAGATGCGAAAGGACATCGCCGATATATCAAATCTCTCAACATACAATACTGGAACTTGGGGGCACTGCTGAATCACCCGGCGACTACCATGGCAGAACCGAACTCACAAGCACGATTTGACAAGGCACAAGCATTTAGTGGAATATCATAACTTTTCATTTGTAGCCAACAAAGCTACGTGGGGTCAAGAGACCCTCATCAAACAAATAAAAACACATCTGGTCGTCAGTGCGCCTGCACGAAGTCGTCAATCACGACTGTTTGCCTCCCAACTGATGCAAGAAACCGTCTCCCGAAGCCGAGCCCTTGTATAGGCCTTGGAACCATGTTGCCAACGCCGCCTTCTTCGCTGTTTAAAGCAACCAGGGAAAACAACAATAAAACAACAAATGTCCTCCCATTTCCATACCTGGGTATCATTATATAATCTTGTGCGTCATCCTGGAAAGAAACCCTCACTTATTTGTTGGCTCGGGGAATGTGAAGCCAGCGGGAAAGTTGGGCATGCCGTTTGGCAGTGTGCCAATCCCAAAGGGGAACGAGGCAACCATGTTCTGTCCATCCTGAGCAAGGTCGCGGTGATCGTCACGACGATTGTGGCCGTTGGAGCCGTTGTCTCTACTTCGGCGCCAACGGGAGAGGTCTTCGTCCCGATTGCGAGTTGACTTGGGTCCGTTGCTACCGCCCTTGTCCGTTTGCATGCGTCGACTGATGGCCTTGGATGAGACTCCAGCTCCGATCTCGATATCGGGCTCCTCCACTGACAGGCCAGTCTCAATGGGTTGTCCACCGCTGCCGCCAAAGGGGGCGGTCAACATCCACTTGCGATCAGCTTCCGTCAACTTGTGGATAGGAATAACGCTGACACCCGTTGAATAGTCGCTACAGTCCCGAGGGCCGAAACCAACTCCCCAACGAGTCTGATAAAGTTAGCTCGAATCAATATCCAGAGGAAGACTACAGTCACTTACACGAAGGGGCACTTCTAGATTGCGGGAGTCCTCAGTGCCTTGCTTGGCGTTGACAGCATCCTGTCGGCTAAGCATCTTCACGAAAGCATGCCGCTTGTCCTTGTTGACAATGCATGTTTGCACCGTACCAAAGCGGCCAAAAATGCCGCGCAATTCACTCTCAGAGCAGCTGTTCCTTGGTTAGTTAACGCGATACGAATACAGATGAGGATACACCTACGTTACTCCACCAACAAACAATGTTCGGCTATAGACCTTGATGTGTCCAGGTGGAAGATTTGGATCATACTCGACCCATTTGTCGGCTGAGCCTTGTTCATGAAGCGGCGTCTCACTTCGTCCACGGTGTCCATGAGGGCTACGCTGGCGATATTCACCTCCGCGGCGGTCGTCATGACGACCACGGTTAGGAGAGTCACGGGCATAGTCTAGGCGATCACGTCCATTTCGAGGAGAGCCACGACCACCCCAGCCACGGTCAGGAGATCGCGAACGAGAACGTCCATGGAATCTAGGAGGTGATCTTGTATGGCCGTAGCCTGGCATACGTGAGTCCTCTGGCTTGCCTGAAGGGCCACCCCATGCAGCTTGCCCAGGAATTTGAGGACTCTGTGCATAAGGAGCAGGCTGCTGAGCTGGAGGAGCGCCAGCTGCAGCCGCGGCTCCTGCACCACCCATACTTTGAATGAGAGCAGGAATCTTATCAAATGGAATACCTTGGTCAGCGAGCGCCTTAATCAGAATGATCTGTTGCTGGGTGCTTGGATCAAGCCCAAGGCCAGGTGCTGCACCGGGCATGGCCCCATTAACCGGATTAGGTGGGTTACTTGGGATGTTCATTGGAGAGCCTGCATATCCATTATGAGCCCCCATATGTGGGAGGCTGAAAGGAAGAGACGGCACATTTACGGGTTGCGACGCCGGAGGATACGATACTGGCGGCGTAGCAGATGATACTGGTTGAGGTGGCGCGGTAGCTGGCAGGTTATACGGTGCTGTGGGAGCCGGCAAGGGGTTGGCAGGAGGAGCGGTTGTGTTTTGACGAGCAATGTTAGCCAAAGCCTCAAGAATAGATGTGCCGCTAGGGGCTGGAGCAGCCGAAGTCGTAGAGGGAGCTGAAGCGCTGCCTTGCTGCGAGCCTAGCACATTGGGAGGCGGGCTACCGGGAGGAGTTGTCGATTCATCTATAACATCACATGGGTTAGACTACAAGTGTGTTCGAGACGATAAAGCAGTACCGCTTGGTCATATGACGCCAGGTGTGATATTGCTTGCGTGAAAAACGTACTCTGTGGTGGTGCGTTGAGCTTCTCTCTAAAAGACTCGAGCATTGGAGTAGGGAATGTCTGACCCTTCTCCCAGATATCAAGGAGCTTCTTAATCTTTTCCTACACGTTGGATTATGTGTGAGTTACGATTCAAACAAACAGTGCGAAGGTCAAACATGTCGAGGAACGAAGGTGGTCAATAGAAGCGCCTTGCAAGGTGCTCCAGTGTGCGCGGCACGTGGCAGTGACTGGTTGCCAGCTACATGAGGGTAATAGTCAGATATGCGTACCTTTTGTTCTTCCGGGGCGGATTGCAGGATGTCATTCATCAAAACAGGCATGAGTTCTGTCACTCGGTTGACGCCAGCGGCATAGGTTCCATCCGGGGCAGAGCTGTTAATTGTCTGTGCCTGTGCCTTTGCTTGCTCGAGCCATTTCCGGGTTACAGAGTCTACGACGTAGAGTACCCCCAACTTGTGTGTTCCTGGTGTCTTTTTGAAGTGTGTGAAGATTTTCTGGATGAGGACGGATTCGGCCTGTTGGGACAAGCGTTTAGCGATTGTTTGGCATTGCAAATGGAGATGTTTGGTTAAAGCTTACCTGGATGTTGGAAACGCAAAGAGAGGTTAAACTGGTGATGCGAGATCCGGACACACCTGGAGGCTTTAAGTTGAGCATAGCCTGGAGACCAGCCTCCAAATCCGCGACTGCGGACGCCATGGTGATTTGTTTGAAGTGATTGTAATGTTTGTAGTGCTTGTATGGTATACTGGAGTAGTCGACGAGCTACGCGTGATGCCTCAAAATGTGATGCACTCCAGATATGGTCCGACAGTGAAATGACCAGAGGTGGGCGATACCACTTGAAATGAGATGCCTGCAGCACGAGAGGGAAGCGAGGCAAAGGTAAGAGATGCAGAAGAATATTTCTGTCCGAATCAAAATTTCTTTGGCGCGTTATTCAGGTACGAGAGCTTAAGCGGGTACGTCCTTCCTAAGGTGGGCAGGTAGAGATTTTTTTTTTTTACGCAGTCGCGACTGGCGAGATAAGCAGTAGTAAGCAGTACGAGAGCAGTCCCAGTTATTGTTAGATAAAGTAATGTATCAGCTGGAAATATGCGACGCAAGTACAAATAGAGAAGGCAGGCCTCAGGAGTACAGGTAGGACTTGTGCGAGAGAAAGCTCTTCTACTGTTTGCGTCAGGAGCGCGACGAGTCACGAGATTGTGCAGTGGGCGATAAAGCCAACAGAGATCGTCAAACGAGGAAAAAGTTGTCAGTACTAGAGACAGGGCCGTAAAGTTACCGCACTGGCGTTGTTTGCGTGTTGGCCTCGATGGGCGTTGTCGTCAAGAGTGATGCTGCTCTTTTCTTGGTTTGTGAGGTGATGATGGATGAAGTTGGAGGAGAAAAGCTGAGGCGAAAGAGCGTGACAGGTGGGGCAGTCTTTTTAAGTGTCGCAGTTTGGTTCCAGGTCACTCAAACCTTTATTCCGGTTTGGCTTTGGTGGTCCTAAAAGTTTATCCGGTGCCGACCCAGAAAAGGAAAGCCATGAACCTCAACCAAACACCATTGCGCAGCCATGTACTACTGTAAATCAGGGATTCACTACCAATGATGAGATAAAGCAAGGTATTTCCGTTCTCACTTGTAACAGATCTCGGTTTCCAGGTTAGTTATGGCTGTTTCTTTCTTATTACAGATTCTTCTCCGACTGTATACAATACGTAAGTTACCCTACTGGATAACAAAGCAGTGGAATTAACTGCAACCATGTACACCTGACTGATCTACTCCGTATTTATTCTATATTTACGCGGTAAGATCTGCTGCTTGAAGGAAGTTCTAGCCAATGCATGTATGCCAATCTGCTCTAAGAGTCAAATACAGTTGCCTGTTAAAAAACTTAAGATTCATATATGCTTTGCAACCACTAGGTCATTATCCAGTTCACATAACCAGGGACCTATCCTGGTTTACATTTCCGGATTGAATCCGTAACAAGCTTGTAGTGTAAGTGGAGTGCATGATACCCTGGATAAGGACACGGACAAGACGAGGCCAACATAAGAGAAGGGAATTCTGTAAATGCGCGATTTCTTGTTGATTTCATGTAGTCTGTACGTAAAACTCAATGAGAAGCATGCATTTCAGCTAAGATGCGGCGATAAGGATGCTACTGGGTATGTTGTTTGTATCAAGGATGCTGGGCGCCTAGATCATGAAGCGATACGTGAAATGGATAGCTAACAATTAATAATAGATTGTCGAGGGACCCACGATGCATACATCGTGATTATTGAAGAAAGGTATGACAAGAAACGCCAAGTTGCTGTAAGCCATTAGATGGTGCTTGGAGACAGCATCACAAGACAGGATAGCCGATGGTGGTGGTTTTGAAACAGCCGAGGTGACCGGGCGATCGGAAATACTATATTGAGTTGAGCACTTGATTCAAACAGGTTTCGAGATCAGATGTGATTATCTTGGAGAACGGCGGTTAGAGATGAGCTGTCCGGATGCTCCGTAGAGACCTTCTACTGGCCGGATGGAAGGGTACGTCGGCAGTCCGAAGCGTTGGCGGCGCTGGGTCGGAGGCCCGGCGATGGATCACGGTAGTTCCGGGTCCTCTTGTCCTCGTGTTTAATTCTAGGTCCGACGAACCCATCTTTGGTTCTGACGTCAAATCGATAATGGCCAGCATGACCGAGGTCCCACGAGCAATAAACCAAACAAATGAGTTGGTTGTGAAGGTATCTCCACTTGTTCTCCCAGGGGGTCTCGGTGGAGCCAAGAGCATTTCCATCATGGAGACAATATTCGGAGGGTACAACAGTTCCGAAGTTGTCATGATAGGGAAAATTTCAACGTTGAATGTAAACAACAGGGGGTAGAGCCTGGCTGGATAGATCTTGACTGATTCCTTTTTACTCCATGCTCCTGCATATTGCCAAATATCGATAAATGTTGAGAAACACACAGACAACAATCTGGTGCCGAGAAGCAGCCGCAAGCCCTCCCTCCCTCATCCTGTTTGTTTGTCCTCACAAGCCAAGCCAACGCAACCCCCAAACCCAAGACAGAAGCCTAGACTATCACTAGCTGTTGGGGTTCCATCCTGTATTTGGGAGG
>JABSTL010001644.1:0-10672 GCA_013759095.1 Fusarium sp. NRRL 29148 | reverse complement strand
GTCTACGGGGTCTGCGCATGATAATGTCTCAACTGGGTTGGAGCCGTCGGATAATCGGCAACTAAGACCACATCATCCCGGAACCGTAATTGGCCAGGTCGTACATTTTCAATTGTCTGAACTCTCGAGCTAATGAAGCCTCCAGAATCGTAACCTGAGATTGCAGAATGGCTGAGCCTCACTCTTACGAGTTTTACGAGACGGCAGGGCTGAGTTTGAAATTTATTAGACGTTACGGGATGGAGAACGCCCAGCCATGAATTGCTACTCTGTGACGTAGCCCCGAGTGCGAGGGCTGACACAGCTGCCGTTGGCGTCCTGGCTCGACTTATAAGTACGATAGCCCTGACGGTTAGCCTGTTGTTTATCCAGAATTAAGGCATAAACTCGTACACGACAGCTCTACTGCAATTAAGCATTTCTAATCCCTGATCATTTCCATCTCAACATCTCAACATCTCAACCATGGAGAGACACGACTTCCTGTACTCCGACGTAGAGTCCGCATCTTCGTCAACATACCAACACTCCCAGACAGACATCTCTATTACATCAGCATCTACAGCCCCATCGACCGTCTTCCCAGACGAGGGTATCATCGCGAGGACCTACGACGCTGCCAAAACCTTGTCGCATATAAAATGCCCCCACCAATTACCGAAGGACCACCAGAGGAATTGCCCCAACAACACGGCCACAAAGGCAGCATTCAAGCACGACTACCAATCATACGCACAAACATCACACATGGGTATACTTGACCCAGCATACAAAGTCTTTGTTAGCAAGAAAGGCTATGGTTCTTTGATCTACAAACTACACGCCAGGACTGTCGTCGTCGCTGGTGATCCACTATGCTCCGAGTTCCATCGCAAAGCACTATTCACTGAGCTTCGACATTACCGCTGGGCTCGCGGCCTATCACTCGCATTCGTCGGCATCAGTGAGGAGTTTGCCAAGTATGCCCACCAACAAGGCTGGGCAACGATGCATTTTGGCCACGAGGCTGTTCTCAACCCTTTAACCAACAAGGTCCTTCGAAAGCAAGCAGGCAAACGCATCATCTCCCAGAACAAGCAGCTTCTCGACCCCAAACGTGGAGGTGTTACGATGAACTTCTATAGCCCCGCTGTCAATGAGGCAGATCCTGAGCTAGAGCGACAGCTGCAAGAGCTTTACGACGATTGGAGGGAGGACCGAAACAAGAAGCATGGAGATGGCTCACAAGCATTCGTCACTGTCTACGACCTCTTTTCTCTCCCCGAATCAACAATATTTTTATACACTTCCGACCGCGACGGCAAGATCAACGGACTTGCGACACTACGAGAACTTGGCGCAGAGAGGGGATATCACCTCGATCCTTGCATCGCATCCCAAGATGCACCAAAAGGAATCTCAGATCTTCTTGTCGTCACTGCTATGGAAATGCTCAAAGCTTCCGACGTGGGCTACATGAGCCTTGGTATTGAGCCCCTCGATGAGGTTCAAGAGGTCACAGGTTCATCGAAGCTTGTGTCACGACTCTGGAAGGATGGCTACAACCAAATGATTCAGTCAGTGCCTGTGACAGGTAAAGCAGCATACTTCAAGAAGTTCTGCCCGGACGAGTCGCTCACTTCGAAACTTTATATCTGCATACCCAGCAAAGGCATTCCTGTTCGAAGATCAATCGCGCTACTGCAATTTGCGAACATGAACCCCAGCCAGCTATTCACTCAAATACACTTGGGAGATCGACACAAGGAAAAGCAACCACTACAGTCATGAAATTTTCTACTTTTTGTCTTTGTTGTATAATACTGTCACTCATACACACCGGGAGCGGGGATACCATGCAATCATTTAGTTTCTTTTGTCACTTAGATAGACCAATTTTATACAGCGTTCCATGATTACAACGATTATCTCTCATCAAAGGCCCATATCAAGTGTTGAAAATGCTGTCCCGTTCATGTCTGGTAAGCTTTTCATGCTGTTGTTCTTCTGCTTCCATGCAACATCATTACCGTACGGACGCCTCCATTCCCGGCTCTGTGCCATGTAACGTCCAAGTATTGTGGCATTTCTCAAAATAACGTAAAATGGTGAGATTCTTCACTGACGAATAAACTACTTCAAACTTGTTAAATTTCATGATCAACGGACAGCGTGATCTCATATGGGTAACACAACAGACAAAAAACTACTTCGTGATACCTGCAAATTGCAACCAGTGGAACAGCGCAAAGCTTGATTCCTCACATATCTGGCCCCAGATAGCATCAATCGCATCTAGTGCTGACGATGGCACGGCCCTCTGTATCACGATATGGCTTGCAAAAGCTGAATCGGGTAACGCCGATCGGGTATATCGGGACTGACGTAGGGCTCATCGAGACAAATAAATCAATCTCCCATGCCATCTAAACAATTCCCATCACTTACGATTCCATCCCGTACCACTTTGAAGCGATTTCAAAAACTGCCTAGGTTCTACTCTTTCATAACTTTGCCATGTTGAAGGGTGGCAATCTATCTATGCAGGGAGGGGGATACTACAATGAGAACTCTACGCTTCAAGGCCATGCTATAGATAAGTCCTTGGAGCTGCTTGTCCCTTCAGGGCACGAAGGTATGATGAATTTGGCGATAGATTCATTGACTGGGTTTCATCTGGCTGATACAATCTCACAGGCCCCTCAATAACCCTGGCTGAGTATGGTTCCCCCGAAGGCCAGAACTCGTATGTATCCTCCTCATATCGGTTTGCCAAAGTCACTAAACCTCAAGTTCGGTGTTCGGCTGTTTTCTCAATACCTAAAAAGGTTTCTTTCCGTTAAATCAGCAACATTAATTTTCAACGACACACCATCAAACGATTTCTCCAGTTTGACGTCGACAGTTCATTATAATTGGAAGACACTGTCGCAAAACGGAGAGGTTTCCATAAACACTCTATTGTCTCCGAGATCGTACTTTGAGCAGATTCTACCCGATGGCTTTGTTGATGCTGGTTTCCAACTTTACAGCTTTGCATTGGCTACGCAACATGCCAGATGCATCTTCAACCTCCTCTTCTTTATCTGCTGCAGCTCATGAGGACTTTGTCGACTTCCTTCTAGTCCGTCATAAAGAAGTACGCAAGCATGGAACTTTGAGGATTTGTGTTCCAAGTGACGGTGACATCAGCGTATTGCCAACCTTTCGATGTTTCGAAACCAGTCTTCGCATCCTGTACGACAAGTATCAGGTCGACCCAATGATCGTAAGATGGCTACCTATCTACTTTAGGACCTTGGACAAGGCTTTGGCATCTATCGACGCCGTCGACGCGAAATGGGGCCTGAGGAGCCATCATACCTTACCGTTAATACATACATCATGGTCGCCTGAGGTAGCCGAGGCAGGTTATGAAGAAGTGAGAATGTCTGCTTGGGAGACATACACGGATGCTGTTGCTGGCTTTGCACTTGCAGCATGTTCCCCTTTTTTCATCGATGGTCTGAGACCTCATGACCACCGCGGCGCAAGGCTTGAGAATGAGATTTATTTGAAGGAAGAGTTTATGACGGACTTGACCACCACGTTCAAAGATGAATTCTTACGTACTCACTGCATGGATAAGGTTAGGTTCACATATACGCTGCTATAGTTAAAGAGATTGTAAATTGAATACACCGCATTCCCGGCTGTTGTCGTATCATTCATAAGATGAAAGCTGGAGATATTTCTGTTTTCTTTTGTCAATCTTGTTTGCACAGCCATGTCACATCATATTCAGGTTGAATCACTTTGAGCTGCACATATTTCAATCAGCCCATAGTTCACCACCGAATGAGAAGCATTTGAATGGTGACGAGTCTTGGGCATCATTGGGCATGGTATGATCTTAGGAAACTGCTTCCCCGTGCTTGCTGTCAGGACACCTGGGAGTCCCTGATACGTCCAGATTGCATGCGTTCGGCCTCCTGCAGGCATTAGCTAAGGTCGGCTGGGAGAGATTGAGGAGGCATGCAGCCCCAATTGGTTGAGATTTTGAGGCCAGCTTTGGAACCAACAGTAAATAATTTGACACTAAAACACATTTTACCAAGACTCCAATCCTTGTTTTGTCTACTTGTGTCAAACTCCACTACATATAGCGATGTTGGTCCCGCTCTTTGCTGCAGTTTGCAGTCGGTTGTAACACTTTCACCTTGCCTAAATCTTCCCATCATGGCCGAACTTGCGACAGATTTATATACGCCAGATCCACTGGATGACAACGGACAGAATGGTGCTCTTGTCAAAGCCTTATCGCCGACGGATGATGTAGTCAACGGACACCTTGCTGAGATGAAGTTCCTGGGAAAGAAGCTTAGTAAGAAGAAGAAGAAGAAGAGCGTTAAAGAAAAGACATCATTCAGCGAGCCTCAGCCAATCGAACTTGCCCCTCCCAATGGACAAGAACCGGCCTTTGCAGAGGCATCCGTTGCTACTGAGCCAGTCACAGCGGTAGAAGAGCAAGAACCGTTAATCGCTGTGCCCGACGACATCCCAGAAGCCGCACTACCCGACGAAGGCCCGGTTTCAGCGGCTGAGAGCGCTCATGAGCCATTAGTCGAGTCTCCTCATCCCGAGCACATCAATGGTGGTAAGTTTGCGCCTATTGTCCGTGTCATGACTCTAACACCATACAGCCACGGAGAGTGAAATATCGCCACAAGCGCCTGAGCCGCAAGAGCTCATCTATCTTCCTTTCAGCGCCCAGCATAAGCTCATGGTGCACCTGCAGGAGCGTCTCGAGACTATGTGCTTTTCCTTTGCCCAGCGCGTCCTTCCACATGCTTTGGAAAGTCGCGGTTGGGATTGTCCAGAAATGGTTCAATTGCATATGTGGATGAAAGACCCTGTTTTTCAACAATACATGGAGCAGAATGTGCCTGACATGGAACGCCGCCTTCAGATCATCAGTTTCGTTATCGAGATTCGGCGCTGCGCTGTTGATCGCGAGCGAATTGATACGACTGTGTTGGAGGCTCTCGTCTCGTCCGCTTTGGAACTAGCCAAGGTTCTTGAGGAGCAAACTTCAGTCAATGAGCTTGAGCAGTTGCGAGACAGCGTCATACAAACCACTCGTCGTCTTGCGGAGGAGGCCCAAGCCATGCAAGCTAGATACGAGACAAAGTTGCAGGAGATTACTGCCGCTCGGGCAAGGCTGGATGTCATGGAGGAGAAGACCAAGGCCTTGCTTTCCAGGAGGTTGGAGAAGAGTCGTTCTACGGCCAATGGCAGAATCATCATGCTTGTACGCGAGGCGGAATGCTCAACTCCGAAGGCAGCTCTACCTGGGGGTTCAACAACGAGATCTTGCCTTGATTGGATGAACGATCTTGAGAGTAGCTTGGCTCTTGGAGAGGATGATCATGAGGACTTTGTCGGTTAGGCTAGTAGCAACTTTCATTTTAGCGACACCAACTACCGACTGCAGCGTGACTTATTTCAAGTCGTTGGCAACATGCTTCATCATTGCTTGAACCAATGTCGTCAATGATGATTAGCTCATCGAGTTTCTGATCACCTCGGCAATGGTGGGATAAACGGCAGCATCAGGCTCACGGGCCACTCAAGACTCTGATTAATCAGCCGGGAACGAGCTGAATCGGGACATTCATTCATGGGAAGCCGATTTTAGTGTGAGATGTGGGTGAATGGTTGCACCGTGGTGGAGTTTAGTTCCATACTCGGGCTTCTCGAGTTGTTCCGTAAGTGGAGTTATTGGCCGATGCCTCGGCATCTTTCAACTCGTCTCGCAAGGATCGAGAAAACTTTGGATCAGAAATCAAAGTGCCAAAAATAATGAGTAAATTCGCCACGAGTTTTATCGTCAGTCTTGCCTTTCTCTTTTTGTAGCTCAAGGTGGAGGCCTAGGGTTTATTTTACTCCCATGACTTCATCTAAGCCGGCTACCGTATAGCTTGGCCCTCCATTATTTGTATAAATAAAAACTGTCCCGAACAATCGGTAAAGCAGATCGGTCACTTATCACTTACCAATTCATCAACCAGTCCAATAAACTCTTTCAGTAACTACTCCTACATTATGGCTACTGTCGTTATTCAGTATCCTGTCGGTCACGACTTCGATGTCGACTACTATGTCAACACCCATATGCCACTAGCCCACAAGTGTGTCTCTCCATCCTCGTCACACATAGCAATGTCTAATTAACTACAGGCTCTGGGGCCCTCAAGGTCTTATCAGTGGACAAGTCATCAAGCTTGGTGGAGACAGCCCTTACCAAATTTACACTATCATCACATGGGACAGCTTGGCTTCATTCCAGAAGGCCAGTGTTTCTGAGGAGTCGAAGCAGATTAGGGATGATGTCAAGAACTTCACCACCGCGACACCTACCTATGTTATTGGCGAGACTGTTGCCAAAGCTTAGGATGCTCCTTGACATCATGCCTGTCTTGGGAATTGGAGACGTTCTGGTATCAGATGGTTTTGTTGGCGAATTTAGAATACACGTTACATTATAGGACACTGAGTGATAACAATCTCATTGATAGAAACCGGGTGACGGTCTGTATACCCGCGATGGTGACAGAAGAAAAAGAAAAAGAAAATGAAGCGTTCTGATTCATCCAGACTTGGCATTGAGTTGCCATCTCATCTTTCCAACATCCAAATCCGCATTTGGTCCCTTAGTTGCCTTAACCAGCTCGAAATCACCTTTCTGGATATGCACGACAGCGGTATGCTAAATCCATGTCAATACCAATCCCAGCTGCCGAAAGACTCATTGTACTTACCCTCCCCAATGTCAGGTTTAGCATGCCTTCAAAGAATTGTGGCTTGTATTCTCTGGTGGCACTCTTACTCTTGATAAGGCTGAGTATGTTTTGGACTGCAACCTCGCCTTGCATCATACAAGCCCGAGCTTGCTTTGCGCCTCCAGTTTGGGCAACATCACCGACAGCAAAGATGTGCTGTTGGGACGAGGGCAGGTTCTCGACTTGGAGTGTTGGCTTGACTAGGATCTCACCGCTAGACGCGATGCTCTTAGGAGAATACGCGGCGATGATGTCAGATCGTGGGCGAAGGCCAGTGCAGGGAATCTGCAATCGTGTTAACTTGATAGCTTCTATGTTCGGTCTGTTGACGTACTACGAGGTCAAAGGTCTTGATCTCTCCGTTAGAAAAGGCAAGACTGGTCTCTTGGACAGATTGGCCAGCATCACTTGGGAAAGCAGGTCTCTCGCCTAATCTAACCTCGATATCTTGATTCTTAAGTGCAGATATGACATGATCATGGAGCTTTCGACCAAATCTCGGTAGGAGTTGTTGTCTGGAATGAATGAGAGTAACCTTTTTGTTCGGGTACTCTTCTTTGATCTCAGTCGCCAGTTCAACACCAACAGCTCCAGCTCCAATGACCGCGATTCTATCGGCCTTGGCGACGCGTTGCTGGAATCCTCGTAGTTCTTCAATCGCGTCTTCTTTGATCCGTGCATTCAATCGAGCAGGAGGAGGCTGGGCTGCGCCAGTGGCGATGACGAGGTAATCGTAAGGGAGGGAGACACCACCGACGGTGTGAACATGGGTCTCCGTGATATCAGATGCTTCGTCGCATACTCGCTGGAAGATGCCGTCAGGAGCACCTGCAGCAATGTTGTCGTACGTAATGAAGGCATTATGCTCTCGTCCTGACAAGACAGAATTTCGAGGGAAGCTGAACGCGTAGTTGAAGTGAGAGTACTTTTCGATGAGAATGACCCGATAACCGGAGGGGAGCGTGTGAGCGAGGCGCTGAGCAACAAGACTGCCCGCAAAAGAGCCTCCCACGACGACAACGACACGTGAGTCAGGTAACAGTCGATACGTAGCTTTGTGAATAATTGATTGCCCTTTCTGCACTGCCATCATAGCAAGATGCGACACGATGACTTTGACAAAGTCGAAATAAAAACTTAGCTGCTCTAGATTCATTGTGCAGGCGTTTGCTTGGGCTGCGTGACGGAGTTGGAGACGTTTGCAGATCCACTAAATGTCAAATGCGAGATGATCAGATAAGATCTTTTTAAATGAGAATTTTCGGACAAAAGAGGGTAAGCGGAGAACCGGGTTCATCCGAGGGCTCCGATTCCCATGTAGACTCCGTGGGTAAATCACGGAGATAAAACGAATAAACCGATTGTTTCAACGGCGATTTCGAGGTCTGCACAGGGGTTCTCCGAAGTCGGCAGGGACCAAACTGACTTGTAACGAGAGTTTATTGACAAAAGCTCAGTATAAGAGGATGAAAGAAAAAACTGCGTTTTCAGAAAAGTACACCCGAGTAATGGAATATTTAAGGGTTGCTCCGGTAAAAGGAACGAATTGAGCGTATTCAAAGTCCGTCTCTTGACCCAATGTCCGTATACCGAAGCCGATTCGGGAAATTCGTATCAGAACACCCAAAGCCGTGACAAACCACCCACGCCGGCCGCTGGATCTGTCTGCCGGCTGCTACGTCTAGACCCTGACCCGGCTGCGTCCTCGTCATCAGAAAAGCTTGGCGGATGATCTTCTGGCGGTGGCTGGATCCATTCTGTATTGCGCTCGGCCTCAGGCCTGCTGAGAACCTTGATTGGCTCTTCACCACAAAGCTCAAAGCTTTTGCCGGCAGCCTCTACTGTCATTCTCCATTGGATACGGTGCGTGTGCCGAATGTTGTATGTCTGGAAGGAAGGATACAAGTCTTTACTTCGCTGCAGACGAAGGTTGAGTTGGGTCCCGATATCGAGACTGTCTGAGGGTCTCATCTCAGATCCTGAGCCCATTCCCTGCCACTCGGAGTCTATGGCTGGCCTTTGCCACGGGATGTATAATTCGTCGTCATACTGATTAAAGGCAACTTCGGCATGCAATGTCACCCGAGCCTCGCAATCTGTCTCATGAACATTCTTCCCCTTTGGGCACTTGATCTCGGTCTTTGCCACAACGTTCATGAAGATCCGAGTTATCTGAATAGAAGGAAGACCGGGCTTTTGTTTCTCAAGGTCGACGCCTTCGGGTGGAACTGCAACGACCAGGAATGGCATGGGATCTGGAGCTTCAATCTGCAGCGTTGTTGGTGTCTGAACCTCAATGCTGGCCACCAAAGGGTTATCACCTTGGAGAGCAATGGTTTGGCGTGTTGTATGAAGGTCTATGTGAGCTGGCAAAGGGTCTGGGTTGATATACAGCATCCTGAAGGGTAGTATTGCTTCAGCGGTGCCAGAGCCTCTCGAAGTTGTCTCCAACTCTGCCTGCAAGTAATACTCGACAAACGCTGACATTCCAGACATATAGTCATATCGCTCGATCAAGAATGTAGGCGGAAGAGGTTGTTCCGATATATCCGCTGTCAGATAAGTCTGATCCGGCCCTGCCAATGACCGCAGTGCAGATCCGTCTAGATATTTAGGTAGATTGATTGAGAAAGGCCACCTTTGCTCCACGTCATGTTCAGCGATATGTACAGGGCCTTCAAGAACCGTTTTTGAGTACTTGGTAGATGGCACGAGATCAAAACGTCCGCGATATGTCGACGTCAAATGCCCGCGCCGCGTTACCATCCGCGACTTACTTCGGGCATGCAGCGAGATATTGATGGCTGCCGACGACGCGACTATGTGAGCTTTCCGAGATATATGGCCGGTAATCACTTCTCCGGGAATGTAAGTTGAATCCGGGCGATCCAAGTGAATATTGAGCTCAGGGCCCTTCTTGACAGGTGTTTGCGGCATGTTGGCAGAAGTATCATTCGTGTTGCTTTGGCGCAGGATCGATCTGTTCAATTAACGTTGTAAGCCTATATATAGACAATAGATTTTACAAGGCAGTGTCAGGTGCTCTCGTCAGACGAGGAGAAATGAAGTCGCATCACTTCCGCTTCTGGCCAAATACACGTCATTCAGCCTTACAAGCCATCTTCAATCGGATCCTTGTACCGCTCTCCCTTTGATCGGGCGCAAGGCCTAAGTGATAAGGGGTGGGGTCTGTCTTAATGACAAAAGAGATTGGTAACTTGGGCAAATTTAAAGAGACTTTTTAAACCTCTAGATCAATTGGTTCCGGTCACTACGCTTTAGGGTTCAAAGGTTTTTTTGCCCGGCAACGAGTATTACAGCACGATCTGTTGGCGGCGGCGGCGGCGGCCAACCGCGAGGAGAGAGCGATTATTGTCGTTTTGGTTGCTGATCTCTTTCTCTTTTTATGCAACTCGCAGCACAGCCTCTTTCGAGTGGCAAACTCAGTCGATTAAGGATGAAGCAATAGACTACAGACAATACGATAAAGTCAGGTTTGATGACTCGAGGGAGGACAGCAATTCCGGGGTTCTTCATAGCCCACCTCCCGTAGTAGAATTTAATTGGTGCGGTACAGTCGGGTGCCTCCAGGGAGCTGCCACAGTGGCTTGGGTGCCTGTGAAGTGCCAATGCAGCCGCGCTGACTTCCTTCCTATCCGTATATAACAGGTAGCAATCTGTAGTAGCCTCGTAATTAACACTTATGTTTAGGACTGCAGCTTCTATTTTTAATTCCTGTTTTTAAGTATTACATTAAGTGATTAATTCGAGTCGATGAAATAAGTAATTGAAATGAAATGCAATTGGCATTTCAATAAGCCCTGTGTTTTGGTTATAGGGCATTTACTGTAGACACCAAATCTGAACTGTTA
>JABSTL010001643.1:0-15842 GCA_013759095.1 Fusarium sp. NRRL 29148 | reverse complement strand
CCTTGAAAAGATCATCTTAAAGTTTAGATCATGATGCTGCCTCTTCTAACTTATACTATAACTAAAAGCAGAATTAAATAATATTACTTAATTAAAAAGAAAGTATAGTTAAAATAATAGTAGCTTTTTTACTGCTATAAAAGGGTAAAAGATATATATAATTAATTATTATACAAAACAAAGCTATTCTGTTTAGACTTAATTAGTAAGTAATAGTTTCAGTAGTCGTGGGTTCGGGAATTGTAGTTGTGAACGCAGTGGCACCGATCTCAGAGCAAGCCTCATAGTACGCTGATGGACTATCGCAGTACGTGACATAATCTGGGATACCAGTCGGGAAGATGGTCGTTGCCGCCTCGCCCTCCGCACGACGAACAATCGCGTTTGTAGGGATGATTATAACGTTCCCACGCTTTTCCACTGTCTGAGTCCTGGAGGGTCGTCAGCTAGTTTGCTACTAATTGATATAAATATTACCTACACTTCGTACGAGCTAACCGTGACTACATTGAAGTCCCGGCAGTCGGCAATTTTGTCTGTGAACTCAGGCTCGCCACCCATGTCGCCAAGGCTTTCTGCACAGGTATCTGGCGCAGCTGTTGTCGTGGTGGCTTCAGCTGTAGTGGTCGCATCCGAGCTGGCGACGGAAGAGGCTACGCCGGTAGTCTCAGTGATGGCCGCAGAGGACGTAGCTTCGGCGGCGGAAGTATCAATATAGGACGTCTCCGTCGACCCGATCGTGGTCGACAGAAGCTGGGTGGTGGAGCTGGGTTTGCAAGGTCCAGCAATGGCAGTAACTGCGAGGGCAGCAAGAACGAGAGTATTGCGAATCATCTTGCGTATAACGACCGGTGTTGATAATTGAGACTAAAAGAGCGTATAGGTCCCAAGTTCAAAGCAAGAGAAAACAATGTCAAAAGTCTAGGATTTATGGAGTCGAGGAAAACAAGGAGATAAATACGTGAAAGCAGGCCGCGCCACTCACCGGCTTTATCACGCATATTGTAGCCGAGCTTTTCTTTTTTAGAAGTCCTCGGCTGCATTGAAAACCTCTAGTCAGGGGCAGCTGAAAGACTATTGAATTACTAGACCTGTCTTGGTGTTTTTACTCAAACTAATTCGACACTATCGAGACGCTACAAGATTAGAGCCAACGAAGAAGCTGACCCCTGTTTTTTCCTCTGACGCGTGAAACTTGAGGTACCCGGCTGCTAACGGTATGGAGCCAAAACATGGGCTTGTCAAGATAAGCGTCATGTACTTAGTAGATGCCCACATTTCCGTTCTGACAACGCGCTCAGGGACAGCACTTCGTAACAACCAACAAATTGAAAAAGTGGTACGATGTTGATTTGCAAAGTCACCGAGATAACCAAATAATCTGGGTATACCGGAGGATCTCCCCGAAGTCCAGCGAGACTAAAATAGTAAGCTCCTCAATGTCATTTTGGGTCACCACTAAGTCGTGATCGTCTGGCTCATCTTGGTACGGATGACGGGAGCTCCCGCTACTAACAAAATGCGCCAAAAGATGAGACATTGACATTCAGCGCCGCTCGACGCCTCTCGACGCCTCTTTGCATTCTTTGGTCTCCCAAACGTGGCTATTGCGGAAATGGCGTAAAGTTTGCACTAGCTCTGGACTAAGATTGATAAATTCCACGAGATCTAATCATCTAATTATAAGTTTCAGAGCACATATTGCAAGTCATCTTGTATCTGCCGAATTCCTTATCCTGTCTAGTTGGACACTGAGAAGCCTTCATTCTATATTTCGTTTGAAAAGCATAATTTAAACTAAGCGGCGCAGGAACTTTATCAAGATTAGTAGTCCTTCAATACTCAGGTTGGAGGCAACATACCTCCAAGCGTTTCAAACCAGATTCGTTTTCGTTTTCATCACCACTGGATGGAGTGAGGAGGATTCGCGCTAGGTCTCGTTTGGAAGCTTGTGCCTCTATAATTCTCTAATAACGCTCTTAGTTTGGCGTTGTCTTGTCGTTGGTCTCTACAATCTCACCTCCTCGAAGGAGTTCTGCACAAACATCCTCAATGTAGTCACTTCTTGGGTTTGTCCAATCCGGTGAATTCGTGCCAGCGCCTGGTCTTCCAGCGTTGGATTCCTATTGCGCAGTGAGTCATCGAATCAGCGCAAAAGGCTATTAACATACCAGCTTGGCTCCATCAAATATGCTCGGGAAGCCTCCGTCAATGTAAGTCTGTTGACAGGAACGTCAGTATATCAACTTTAGGAGAGAGATCCATAAATGGCTAACCCAACTGCACCACACGTCAAGGTTAAAAGTAGAACCCTGATATGAGGGTCATTGCGAAACCTCTCGATAACGCTGTGCCTTTCCTTCTGCATGATAGTGCCGTCGAATCTCAGACAGGGAATACGCTCATGGTCAAGACCAGCCTGGATGACACTAAGCGTAGTCCTCCAAGAAGAGAAAACGACGCTGGAAAAAGTTCAGTCATGCCCATTCATTGTATAGTTAAAACTGACGTACCATTTAGTTTGTGGAGACTGCTTTCTAAGATCACACAATAACATTGCCACCTTGGAGGGCATTTCGTGAGAATAAGTTGGTATGCCCGCCGACGAATCTGAGAACGGGGTGTTTGTTGTGACCGTGGCGATGCAGCATGTTGGTTTATGAGGACAGAAATTCTCTCGGTTAGTCTCACTTTGAGAACAGACTGGACATAGGAATGCAAGACAACGAGAGAACCAGGGCTTCCCTACTTGCATTCCCTCGTCGACAAGGCTTTCCATTTCGTCCAGGCGAAGACCGCATAATCGACACTGAATGACGCCTTCTTCGCGTCTCAGGTTGAACGCTTTCTGTGCTTCTGATTGCCAATCATCAGCTGATTCATGGAAGGATGGCTTCTCATGTCGCAAATGATAATGAAGACCGAGGTTGCATATCATGCGCATGGCCTCAATTTTCTGAAGAATGTTGATAAAGAAATTTGGCTGCAGGGACTTGAAAGATGCGGGGACAGAGTCATTGAGCTGGGAAAGTACTTGTAATCTGACATCCTCATACAATTGTCGCTCAGCTGGTGTAAATTCCACTTGGAGTTGTAGATTATGAATAGGAGGTAATTGAATCACAGTTTTTGGACGCCGGAGTAGGAGACAACTGGTAATCCTTTTTAACCGCTGGACTGCTTTCTCATCGTTGCCGGACTTCCACAGACTTGAGATGTCAGCGTCAAAATGTCTCTTCTCCGAATAAGGATGGACACGTAAAAATTTGAATAGAGCCGTGAGATCCGATAGCCTGTTTTGTATGGGGGTTCCTGTGACAGCCCACCTGGACACAGAATCAAGACTGCATATGGCGCGAGAGAGTTGCGAGTTGATGTTTCGAATGTAGTGAGCTGGTTCCGGGTCAGATATCTTCCTGCAAGATAGGTGTAAGAGTTAGACATACCTTCATCGAGGATGACCCTTTTCCATTTTGTTGTGAAAATGATGGATTGGTCTGTCTCTTTGCCCTTCTTCCATTCTGTCATTACTGTGTGGTATGTTGTTAAGACGATTGCTATTTGATCTAGGTCTGAAGCTACTCGTAAGCGAGACTGGTTATGGTGGCAACGCCATGGTAGACTATTTGGAAAGCAATGTCTGCAGTCGTGTTAAACCCTTTGTATTCCTCAATCATCATCCAGCTTAGCTCGTGACATACCTCTGAAGCTGTTCTTCCCAGGAACCCATCACTATATAGTTATTCAGTCCTGATTCATCAAGTTTGCGTGCTGCATGGCTTGAACTCACATGGGGCAGGAACAATAATCAGAGTTTTGCCCGAGGAGACTTCAATATCTACACCGGGAAGTGAAGAAGGCTCGATGTCCTCCGCGCGGACATCGCATGCTACCAGTGCGATCATGCTGAGTGTTTTACCCAGACCCATTGGGTCGGCGACAATTCCTCCATAAAACTGAGGTGGTTGCTCAACTTGAACGGCGCCCGAAACTGTGTTGTAGAAACTTGGGGGCGGTTGTTAATATGCTCATATTAAACGGTAACGGCATAACTTACTATGACTCATGGCCATTATCCCTCACTTCCCATATGTCGATTCGACACCCATCCCATGCCCAGCCACACTCCCTTTGAAGTAGAAATGTCAAGGCTTGCTTTTGATGGCTATAGAGTATGAGGTTAATGAGGTCATAGCGCTGTTACTTGGCCACTTACGGCTTCAATGGTGTTCTGATGGATCTCGGTTGCGCCGCCTCTGCAAGGTCTTGGTGCGAAAATATGATGTCAAGTAGCTCCGAATGATCATTGATATCAATCGCACTGGCCAATGGTGCAGTTTGATTGCCCAAGTCGAATGTATACTTGACATCACTCGGATGAACCGATAACCTGTGGGGGTTATGGTATCGCACATTTCGCTTACAGTTTACTGGATCTTGTAGATAGAGGTCGTATTCTTCGAAGAAGGAGCCGACATCGTGGGATAGATCTGGAGGTCCATAAATAATAATGTCTAAAGTACATTGTGCCGAGTAGCCTGGAATCCGCTTTCCTGGGATTTGCGGTCCTGGCTTCGAAGGAGTATCCAAAGTTGAACAATTGATTTCGAGCACAAGCTCACTCTGAATGAATAGAGCATGTGTCAAATAGGTAAATTGATAGTTGACCCTCCCTTCTATTGAAGCGTCGTCAGAGCCAATAAATTTCTCAGCATCCAAGAGCTTAACGCTATCGGAAAGAGAGTAGTTAACGGAAGGCCGACATCGGGCAGCTAAACCTTTGATCTGCCGTTGATTTAGTGCAGGAAGGATTATGATATTGTGAGACAAACCATGCCAAAGCAAACCAGTTCTGGTTCGGGAGGACACTGGGGGTTTCTGGCTGTCTCGAAACTAAGGGAGGGTTCTATGAGGGCTTGGTAGTTTTGCTGATTCGTCCAGACACCTTCCTGGAGGTTGACATGATGTTGTTGTAAGATCCCAGGCATTGGGTCGCTTGGAAAGATGCAAGCTGGCGTGGCAAAACCCCCTGGGGCAATGAATGGCAGCTGAGTATCGTATTCATAACCGCCGTAGGTGTTGTGAGGGTTGCCACTAGGGTAGGAAGTCAGAATAGGGGTATTGCTGAAATCATAGGGCAAGAATTGTGGCTGCCCAATACATGTTCCAGAGTCCAAGGCGGGTATACTTCTATCGAACTCCTGGAACTCACGATAGCTGTTGAAAGGGTTAGCCTCCTGTTGCTGGATGGCAGGATTATTTGGCTGTGTTGTAACAGCATCGATCAAATATTCACTGTAGGGCCTTTTGGATGTTGACGACCCTTGCTGTGGGAAATCGGCCATTTCTAGAGTCTTGAGAAACAAGATGCCAATAAACCAAAGGCCGAACGCTGAGGCTACAACGTTGATTCTGGAAGTTTTACGGTGACCATGGGACAGTTACATAATGCTGCCTTATGCGAATCAATTAGCCGCTGGGCTCTGGCCAGTCTGCCTTGCGGGCTCGTGCAGTTGGCACTGCCATGTTGGCTATTGAGCGGCCCTGGCCCGGCCACCACCCAAAACCAATCAACCAACGCCACGTAGAACGTAATTGTTATTTTCAACCCCAAAAATACTCAAGGAACAACGTAAGTCAGCGGCACAGCCCCCAAACGACCTCATAGCAGTTCTCACTTGGCGGTGGCTTTTGAATGTAAATACCATTCCTCAAAAAAAAAAAAAATATCCACCACTGTCAAGGTTCCTATACTCTCGGTTCCAGTAATATCAATTGTTAGATGTTTGTTCTTTGATATACCTAACAATCTGTCCAAACCTCGTTCACACTATTGGATAACCGCCAGACTCGAACATGCCGCTGGCTCCTGCGATTAATTTGGATGCCCGACGCACTATTGAAAAGGCATTCAAAGATCTAGAAAGGACAGTATCAGCTAGCGATCGCATAAGCCTCCAGGATACAACCCTTGAAGATGTACGGAAAGCGGCGCATCTGGTTGAAGATGAACTTGCGGCTCGCCAATCCCTACGCAATATGAGAAGACTTGAGCCTCTTTTCAAGGGTTTGGAGTACTACTCGAAAACCATTGAGGTCTTATGCAACGGAACTCCGTATATGCCGTGGATATGGGCCCCAATCAAGCTTGTCCTCAAAGTAAGCTTTGTGGTTGTGTATGCTAGGATTTTAATAACTTGTTAGATTTCCTCCGACTACGTCGAAGCTTTTGAGAAAATTATCAAGGTCTATGGTCAAATTGCCGAGCCATTAAAAAGGTTCCAGAAGCTCAGCTGCGCATTCTATAGCGATAAAGATGTACAGCAGACTCTCGCAACGTTTTATTCCGATATTCTTGAATTCCATAAAGAAGCATATAAGTTTCTTCACCGTGGTTGTGAGTTTTCTATTAGACGAATAGCGAATCATACCACTAGCTGACTTTGTGAGCCTGGCGACTACTATTTCTTACGTCGTGGGGCCGGTTCCAACGGCGTTTCGAAGGCATTATTCAAGACTTGAAGGCTCATGAAAAGCTAGTTGACAAGATGGTTGCTGCAACTAACATTGCCGAATCAAAAGAGTGGAGGAAGAAATTTATGCAAAAGATGGAAACCCTGAGACAAGAACAAATGGACAGAATGGCTAGGGAAGAAACCGAAGAGGTCACAAGACAATACCTTGCGATCACCAGTTATCTCAAGGTGGATGAATCTCTAAACGCCAAAATCTTCGATGCCATTGCTACGGAGGCAGTTGAAAGTGTCGGAACGAGCAGCTGGATCTTGAACCAGTCTGAGATACAGGGTTGGTTAAGATGCCACCCCTCTTCCACATTCATCCTGCTTCACGGGCGTCCTGGAAGTGGGAAGAGTGTGCTGGCCACGCGGATTGTCCAGTTCCTCCAGGCATCTCAGCAATCATTGGCCATGTCGCATTTCTGCACATATGCTTACGAAGAGTCCATGGATTATGACAAGCTATTGAAGGGTATCCTGCTGCAGCTCATCCGCTCCGACAAAGACCTCATCGATTATGTGTATGATATGTTGCTGCGCAAAAGCAAAGTCCCAAGCTCTAAAATCGTTGAAGCACTCATTTTAGACTCAGTACGTGCCTCATCACTTGACCCGTCACGCCCTAGGTACATCCACATTGTCATAGATGGACTGGACGAATGCGATCAAGCAACGCAGTCTAAAGTCACCAAGCTCATGAAGCGAATGGTATCTGCCGCCTTTTCATCCGGTTCGACTATCTGCAAAGTACTGCTCTCAAGTGGCTCTTCTCCTGCAATCACGAAAACGGCAAAGCAATCGCAAACAGTGAACCTCTCCAACGAGAACAAGCACCTAGAAAAGGCCATCGAGGCGTATGCATTATACAGACTTTCTCTCCTCGAACTGGAGCTTTCTCAACTGCAAGTGACTCCTGACGATATCTCTGACCTGAGTTGTCGTATTGCGAAAAGGGCAGAAGGTAATCCCCAGCACTGGTATGTTTCTGGAGTCTGGACTAATGTTTCTTAGGAATGTTTCTCTGGGCCCGACTCGCATTGGATTACTTGGCAAACAATATGTTCTTGCAGCGAGAGGAGGTTTTATCAGCCCCCGAAGCCTTGCCCCGAGCATTGCGACAGTTGTACGAATAGCTCTTATTTCCCGATGATGAGAAAACTGACATATGCTATAGCTACGAGAAGATCTTGACACAAATAATTGCTCATTTTGATGAGCGGTCTCTGGAGCGCACAAAACTAATTCTAGAATGGATCGCATTTGCGAAGAGACCTCTTCGAAAGGCTGAGTTCCGATCTGCTTTAGCTTTCAGCTCCGGAAACCCGATTACTGACGAACTAGCGCCTCAATATTTGTTTGACAGGTGCAGTCCCCTGATAGAAGAGCGATGCGACTCAACATTCGCATTTATCCATGTTTCTGTGAGAGAGTAAGCAGTTAGATTTACCCTGTCTGTAGGATGATGCTGATATGCGCAGCTATCTGGAAAGCAGTGACAGCATAATGCCCATTGACGAGTCTAGTAGCGTCGGGTCGCATGGGCAAGCAATCGCAGCGTGCCTTGTCTCTGGCTTGCAAATTTTCACGCCGAATTATCCCCAACATGAGCGGCAACTGAGAGTTCTTCGTGGTATTCATGCCTTCCACACTTATGCCAGCCAATATTGGGTGCATTATGTGATTGATAACTGCAATGCTACCGAGACAAATTACCGATCCAATTTCTGGACCTTGTGCAGCGAGCTCTGCGACAAGTTCAACTCGGCGTCTGATTCTTCTTACAGCGCGGATATTGCGGCGCCCACTTGTCTTGACCCACGAATGGCGGCACTTCATTTCGCGGACAAATCCTTAGGCGTAGTAGTTCAACGATTATTGGAAGAAGAGCGGAACCAATATCTGGAAGAACCATCGCCGGAGGATTGTACGTATATCCAAGGAGGTAAAGATAATATTTGCTAATATCGATATAGACTCTGTTAGTGACTTAGATGAAGTGACAAGCCTCAAGTCACTGCTGAATAATTATCAACGAACTATACGGCAGTTGTTATCGTCGCCAGGTTGCGCGGGGGTCAGCCTGCATGATCTCGAGAGATTCAGACAAGAATTTCGAACCTCTGGATTTACCTGTCGCCTGCCTTCGTGCCGGCGCTCGGTAGAGGGATTCGAGACTCACTCCCTTCTGGTTACCCATGAATCCTCACACCGTAGGATTCTATGTGAGGAGCAGGGATGTCTATATCCGCCATTTACAAACATCGAGGCTCTGCAACGACATCGAAAAAAATATCACGATTTTCAGGCGGTGAACACAAGAAGAACTGTTATCAGAGAGGTACCAGTGCCATCAGCAGGATCGAAAGGTTTCGTAAGGACGGCCAAGATTAAATCTCAGTTACCCCCAGTCCTCGTCGCGTATCTTCAAAATGAAGACGCAATAAGTCAACAAGTACCTCGTCACTCCATACACCAAGCCGCATTGATCGATTTACGTAATCAGAACAGAAAAGGACTGTTGGACTCAATGCTTCCGGAGCAGCGAGATATAGTCTCGGCGCTAACGCCAGACAAACTTGCCGAAGTGATGCGGCGCTGGGCTGCTAAGACGGCCGAGAAGGACCAGGTACTGGCAAATCCGGAGGTTAATGGTATTGCCGAGTCCAAGGAAACTATTTCGCTACAGTCTCAGATATCTCATGGTACGACTTCTGCTGAGCTCCGAGAATTAAACCCAGGGCTTCCATCCGAGCAGGATCTAGGCCACGTCTATCCAGATGTATCCAAGAGTTATTTCCAAGGATAGATATTAGCAAATCCGGAGGTCCGTCCAGATCTATCAGAGAACTATTTCCAAGAACAGGTACTAGCAAAATCCTGAGGGCAGTGGTATTACCATTCTACCTAATCCACATAAATAACTGCCTCCTTTAAACTAAGCTTTAGGCTATACAAATAAGAAACTCAAAAACCTCGGGTCCGATATGAAATTGGATCATTGTACATGAATATGTCTTGTGATAAGATTCACGTTCTACCCCCAATTTCCTTGGGGGTAAAGGGGTTCGCTAGGTGTTACTTAAGTGCTTGACTACTCTTCACTACCACGTAAAACATAAGCAATATTCTGTGCGACTATCAATCTACCATGTATATATTCCTCTTATATGTCTTTCTTGCCCTTGGAACCTTAGCAGAGGTCCAGAAAGTCAACCACTCGGGCTCGCGGCACCTTTGGACAACAATCCTGGGAGTGATTTCAGGTCATCTCTACCAATCGGTAATGGCAGACTGGGTGCACTCGTCCAAGGCTCCATCTCGGAAACCTGCTGTTGGATTTTGGGCATCAGGTTGAAGAAATCTCGAACTACGAGAGATGGCTTGGCACTCTGAACGGCAACACTGGTGTCAGCTACGATGCCAATGGAGTCACATATACGTAAGTGCTATCGACTTAAAGTATCCGTCGTGGACCTTGACCTCGGATCAAACAACAGCTCCTCGAACCTGCCAATAGATGAGCAATCAGTGCATAAGGAAGTAATCCAGACGATGACCCTGAGTTTATAACGTTGAGTTTCGAATTTGGCAGTCACCTGCTTGTCTCTGCTTCTAGAGACACCAGCGGTCATGTTCTAGGAGTGCCAGCCAACTTGCAGGGTATTTGGAACGACATGTATAATCCTCCCTGGTATGCTTGACCTTTGTCTCCGGTCTCGTTAAGCGAGATGTGTACAACATCTAGGTGGAATTAACTAACTGATAAAACAGGGGAAGTAAATATACCGTCAACATCAACACAGAGATGAATTAATGGCTAACTGAGACAACAGACCTCCCAGAAACCCTCAGGGCCACTTTAGGATCTTATGTATCGCAGCCACGATAAAGGATCAGAAGTTGTCGCAAAGATGAATGGCTGCCCAGGCTATGTGTCGCACCATAATCTTGACCTCTGGGGTGATTCGGCTCCTCACGACAGTGGAACAGGTTATTCCATCTGGCCATCGAGTAACCTCTGGCTCTCTCAGCACATGACGGAGCACTATCAATTTACTGGGGATAGAACGTTTTTAAAAGAGAAGGCTTGGCCACTATTCAAAGAGATCGCGGCCTTCTTTGACTTCTATCTCTTTGATTTTGATGATAAATGGACCTCTGGACCTTCCAATTCGCCCGAGAATGTTTTCATTATTCCCAAGGATGGGTCAAAGGCTGGAAGTAAAGAGTCTCTCGATATTTGCATCACCATGGACAACTCTCCACTACGCGAATTCTTCTCCAATCTCAACGAGGCTGCCGACATCCTTGACATCGATATTAGCAAGGATAAGGTCCTTTCAAAGGCACAGATATACCGAGATGGTTTACGACCCACTGAAATCGGGGCTCGAGGTCAGATTCATGAGTGGCGTAAAGACTACACGGAAGCTGAACCAGGACACCACCACTACGCACACCTTATCGACCTCTTCCCCGCTAGAGCAATGTCCCCTCTTCTCAACAAGTCATTTGCGAATGCAGCCCAGAAGAGTACTGAACTTCGACTCGCTGTTGGTGGTGCATCCACTGGCTGGTCACGCGTGTGGACAGCAGCACTTTATGCTCGATTGCTCAATGGGGACAAGGCTTATGACAACATTCAGACTCTACTTGGCCGTCACCCCGCTACGAACTGGTTTCACAATATCGAGCCTGGCCAGGCGTTCCAGATCGACAGCAACTTTGGTGTGGTTCTCAGGTGAAATCTGGTTCCGTTTCTGGTCTTGTTGCTCCTGGGGGCTTCCAGATATCTATCGTTTGGAAAGACGGGCTTCTCGTGAAAGCGCAAGTCAAATCCAGACTAGGAGATACTCTTAAAGTAAGGGTTGCGGGTGGTTCGAGTTTTGAGATTGATGGAAAGAGGGTCAATGAGGTTGAGACCACATCAGGCTAACCTTTCTTGGCCGATGGATTGGAGCTTTTTATACGCCTTCAAGGCCGACCAAGGAGTCATCATTTAGGTTCTTATGATATCAGCTTTATGCTGTAGTTATTGGTCAGTCATTGTGGTATCGATTCCTAAATAGTGTGCTAGAAGTGTTATTTGCAGTTGAGACTTGTGGCTGAGAGCTTATTCCGGCAGAGAGAACCTAGAGACCACATCAGGACAAACATATACTATTACTCTCGCTTAACTTTCAGCGATACGGAGTACATAAGTCCTATCTAAGGGAGACTTCTTGCCACCCAAAATCAGCCTTTCCCAGCATCTCTCCGTTCATGATTCCATACACATAGCCACCTCCAACAAACTCATATGAGTCACCATGCGATATACTTGGCCGTAGCACAACAGGTAACCTGCATCCTTTAAGAATCCAAATAGAATCCCTAGGGCGGGTTTCCTTTGGCAGTAGTGCAAAAAGACCCCTCCCAGTTTTATAGAAACCCAATCCTCTTGTCTTGTGTATACGAACGAACAGCTCCTGCAAAGTGGACATTTCATCTTGGAATCCAGAAATGATCCTGGCCATGATGGTCTCTTCCTCGCTGGCCTCTCTTTCAGCCGCCTCTTCCTCAGTATCTTCAGAGAAGGCTACGAGAGGTAGAGACAATCCTATACGCAGCATGTCCTTTATTTCTTTGTCATCGGGCTTCATGGTGTCTTCTTTGTTGTAGTCCATCATCACCTTCAGAGCCGCCTCCTGGACAGGATCGGCAGTTAGAGGATATAGTGTATCCAAGTCACCGGCCGAGGATTCAGGCCCTGTGAAGAAGTTGAAAGCTTCCTGAATCCAATGAGCCATCGCAATAAAGTTGAAAGGATCAGAAGCCCCATTGGACGACATGTCTGTAATACCGTCGACGTGGTAGCCTTGGACAAAACACTGATCACTATCATCTTTGCTAAAGTCTATAGACCACGTGCTTACTGAGCCCCCTGCTTCATGGCATCCAGTAGCCATGGGACGTCTTACCCAGATATGCTTCAATGGTTTCGGTACAGTAAGATCACGTATCCAAGAAGGGTATTCTTCGACACGACCAGGTAGACCAGCGAGAAGCAGGAGGTCTACTCCAGATTTGGTCTGGATTGCATGTCTCCAGAATCGCATTGTTATGTCCCTCATTGGGCAAGTATAATCAGGTCGAAGACTGAGTGCTTTCTCCTTGTCGTCCTCATCGACCATACCGAGAATACCAAAATAACGGTCCCGCGGCACACTGCAGGCGTGGGAGCAAAATGACACCATGGTCAATGGCAAGATTTCATGATCCATACCAAGTCCACCACGGAGTAGTTTGATAATGTCGTTGAACTCGCGGCCATGCAACGTGTTGAGATCCATGAGCCGACCTAAACGAACAAGACACATAGAGTAGTATGATGTGAAGAGGCTTGTAAGGTCCTCGTTGGTATACTCGGCTTGCTCCCACGGCCACTTGACTCCATTATACCACATAGTACCTGCCCAGAGCTGTCCCCAAGGGATGTATCGACGCCCGATGATCATGAGTACATCACGTCCAAGGACAAACTCTTGCACGACCCAGAGGCGGTGAAACCATGGCGCAGAGATGAATTCAAGATACCTCGCAGGCCATTCCTCTCCTTCAACATGTTCAACAGCATCTGCCTCCTCTTCTCTGGGGTATGGTATACCCAAGAGCTTTGCGGCTGACTCTCCTGAAAGGGTCATGGAGTCTCCCTGGCTCAACATGAGTCCACTGCGGATGTTCCGTTTCCAATAGCGCTCCATGGCGTCGAGTATTAGTGTGGAGTTCTCTGTTTCTTCGCCTATATCGCAGAGAACCCTTATGGCCGAGCTGTAAATGATACCCATGAGAGACACTTGGACTTCTTTCTCAGCCACATCTGACTGGTTAATGCAAAGGCCGTCAGCCCAGTAAAGATGGGACTTTTCCTCGTCGCGAAGTCGCTGTAGAATAGAAGCGAGTGATGCTGTTATGGAGATGGATCCTTGGGGGGTGAAAAAGGTGTCCGTGAAGGTTGACTGGCCCCAAACATAGGAGATCGCGTCAAAGCAAACGTATTTTTCTGGGTCTATCGGATCTGCTTGAGCTGCAGTGCCTGCCTTTTGTCGTGGAGGAAGCTCTTCCAAGCTTTTGACAATGAGCTCGCCATTGAGCTGATCCCCGTCTTGACCGGCGTTGAGGCGCAGCAGTCGTATCTGCCCAGCGCCGAGTGGTATGTACTCATATGGCAAATTACCAGACTCAATTCCTGCATTCTTTGGGTGCAGAACTAAGGGAGTTCCGTTCATTTTAACAACAAAAGAGAACGAAACTTGGTGATTTTTGGCCTTGAGATCTCCAGTGCTAGCGCTGACCGGCGATTGCGACCCCGCGGGCCAAGGACCCTGTGGGACCAACCATAGCCAATAACAATTACATCTCATGATTTGAGCAAATTGAGCCTCAAATGAAGCCATCATCAATGACCCTTGGTCCGCTACACACTCACGGACCCAGCTCGTGTATTGTGACAACCCTGAGTGAGAAAAGTCCCAGTGCCATAGATTGCACGCAGTTGTATAGGTTGGATGTAGCTGCACAACCAAGAGAAGAGGGAGCTGGGAGGAGCATTGACTTAGTACGGAGTTATAGCAAAGGCAATAGATGCGGTCCTGCTCATCAGTCTGCGGTGGGGTGGTATTAGAACAGACTTCCATGGATCCAGAGCCCTTTGCGATACTAGTGTACGCCTCAACAGTTTTCACTCTTGATTCACCTGCTTCTACTGCACTCTAGCATCATGGTGTGCGTTGAAAAACTAGCCACCTAGCGAGAAAACAGTAATGCAGGTTTTTAGTTCATGTCACATGCCATATGCGGATGTGATGAGTGTGCGCATCAGAGAGAATATTATTAACTGATAGCCTATATGTACATAGAAAAGGAAAACAGAAGATAGTACCAGCTATATGTCATGTTCTACACAACCTCCGTGTACTTCTCCTCACTCAGACCCCGCGCTTAGCAAGAGGCACCAGAGGGAATGCCCTTGCACTTGGTAGAGGCCTTTCCACCGGTGACCTTGTTGTTGGTCCAGGTCCAGTTCTTGCAGTTGGCGCAAAGGATGTAGACATCAGTTCCGCTAGACTTGACAGTTCCGGTAACCCTGTTGATGGTGACGTCGGTGATGGGGACACCAGCAGTAGGAGTACCAGTAGGAGAACCGTTCTCGTAATCCTGCTCGATGACTACACCGTACTTGGCGATGTTGGAGAGGGTGATAGTGTCGTACTTGACATCGGAAACGGAACCGGTAGCGCCAGAAACGGTCTTGATGCGGACACCGTTGTCGGAGTTGGAGATGGCAGAGTTGAGGATGCGGACGGTCCTGACGGTGTTGTCAGAGCGTCCACCAACGGATCCGATGGAGATACCGTGGCCGCCACTGCAGTTGCCCCCGGTGAAGGTAATGTTGGTGCCAGAGTTGATGGCGAGGCAATCATCCTGGTTCTTGACGACAGCTCCAGAGATGTACACGCCGGTAGAGGAGCCAACGTCGAAGGCATCGGTGTTGTGTCCACCAAGAGAATCGCCGAGAGAGTTGTCCATGTGAACGCCATAGACGCCCAGGTTGGTGACGCTGTTGATGCTGAAAGCCTGGACAGGGGTGTTGAGAACGTTCAAGTTCTTGATGTTGGAGTTCTTGAGGGAGTGGGCGCTGAAGAACTTGGGCTTTGTCTTGCCGCCGTTGCTACCCTTGCCATCCCACCATCTCTTACCCTCGCAGTCGATGGAGTGTCCAGAAGCTCCCTCGATGAGGAGGTTGTTACCGGTGAAGGAGATGAGAGGGCCCGCCCATTCAGCATAGCCGAAAGTGGTCTTGCCCTGGAAGATGACGTGAGTGCCATCATTGAGCTTGGTCAAGTCGAGAGTGGTCTTAGCAGGAACGGCAATGTTGTTGAGGATGATAGTAGAGCAGCCAGCCTTGTTCTTAATGGCAGTAGCGGCATCGGTGAAAGTGCAGCTGGCACGAGGCTCAAGAGCTGGGGCTGCGAGTACAGAGGCGACCAGGCCGCTGAGAAGGACAGTTGAAGAGAACATGTTTAATGAATGGATTTTTAAAAAAGAATGGAAGTTTTGAGAAAGTGTATATACGAATTGAAATATACTGTTGAATGGAATGCTGATGCCAAGAAAGATAGACTATGCCAAGAGCATGCGGCTCTCTTATATACTGAGTTAAGTGCACTCCTTATATCCGAAGCGCGCATTTGTAGCTTGAATCATGAGGTACCCGCGTATAGATGCCGTTCAGCCGTGACGATGGCCCGTGTTTACCCCATCATCGGCCTTGCATCTTGATTA
>JABSTL010001642.1:0-13868 GCA_013759095.1 Fusarium sp. NRRL 29148 | reverse complement strand
AAAAAAAAGAAAGAAAAAAAAGAAGAAGAAGAAAACAGTCTCATATTGAGTTGTATGAGATGTCTTTCAGCAAACTAGTGAGGAGGGCCAATGCCAAACAACAAACAATGGGCAGGAGAACAAAGACATTTTCGTTGAACAGAGTGTGTGATGACCTCAGCGGGGCATTTCTCAGGGTCTGGTCTATCAGAGACAAAGCAAGGAGCTTTTGGAAGCAAGGGAGACAAGAGCTTGGAGGTCAAAGTGTCTCATGAGGCGGTTGCGATATAGCAACCAGAGCGAAACGAGCAGAATAATCAGGGCCGCAGCTGGTGGTTCCGAGTCACTGAACAGGCCCGTGCTGGGTTCCAACTCTGAGCTTCAAAGTCATTTCTTTGTTTTTCCTGCATCACCTTTCAAAACCAACGCGTCATTTGCTTGTGCTGACATGTACAGTATGTATTGCTGTGCATGAGGGAGGCAGCCACAGATGGAGGTAGGGGTTTGTCACTTTGATATCTATACCTTGGTACTTCACCTGAGGTCGAAAAAAAAGAAGGGTACCGGCAACGCACCTTAAAGTTACATGTATCTTGGCTTCCATATCCTCTGAAATCTCGGTGTAGGAGCCTCACAACTAACAGCGAGTGCCAACTTTGTCTGCCACGTTTGTTCCTCCCATGTCATCGGGGACGAAGAGGGATTTCCAAATGGGTGACTCAAAAATGTATGGGGAACCAGGATATAAGCGGAAAGAAGATGAAACAGTAACCGGGATCTAGGATGCTCGTGCTTTCGTGGCATGGGTCCATTGTCGGTATTTGCTGCGAATTCCAACATATTCTGACCTCCTTCATTTTTAGCCCAGACAGCCAATCTAATTATTGCCATGCTGTCCTGGTCGGTTCGTCAGAATTGGAGAGTCATTCCTCAACCTCAGGACCTATCCCCTGTCTGAGTACGCTTTCATCGATTTTCGATTCATGACTGGATCATGAGTGACCGCTCTGACAAGATTTCACAATTTAAGTTGAGAACGCCAGAGTGAATGATTCACCGTTGCTATTTACTCTCGTCAATGCCGACTCTCCAATACAACCTCATGTCAACAAATAACAAACTTGGTCTCACAACTCAAAATTTATCATCTTGGATTAGATCGATGAATCTAACGACAATAAGGTTAGAGTCAGGTACCCGACCCCAGCGTCCAATGAAGACCTCAGCAGTTAGATTAAAAGAGGACTTCTCGGTTCTTAATGGCACACACTTTACAGTGTGGTTGCGTGGAGGCAGCGGGGAAGACAGAGGCTTCATTGGCATGACTAGGCCTCAATCATACTAGCCAGAAGAAATAGGGCTTGAGGGCTTGAGTTTTTTGTCCTATGGGCTGGGCGATCGATGCCCATTCTGGAGTTGAGTTTTGGAAACCGTTGGACTTTGCTGGTAGTGGAAGCTGGGAGAGAGACCAGGACATGCCAGAACTACCAGTAAGCTTGTGAGAGTAGCTGAGGTGGTGAAATCCCAATGTCATCTCCTTGTGTGTATGGCTCTGGTGAAACACTCTCTGCAGAGGGCACAGCCAAATAATGCTAACATTTACTTATGTCTGCCAACATACTATTTAGAATAATGCGAGAATTGAAAACTCACCCAGACATCCAACTCCTACAGTATAAACAAAACCAGCTATTTAACCCACTTTGACCAGCCTCTCCACCCGTCACTCCATCAATAGGCCCAGGGCATTAGATTCGGAGATACTTGGAGTAAAGAAGAAGCGAAAGGAAGAATGGGCTTACAAGGTCAGGCTGGGTCCATGACTTGCATAAGAGAAGTCAGCCACGTTAGCCAACCTGCGAGCCTCTTCCTCATAATCTCAATCTCACACAGCCTTCGGACATCAAATCGTGGAGGGGAAGGGTTCCTAGTCAAACTGCCCCCTCCCTCAGGTAAACCTGACCAATGAACATCTAAACAGGGCTTGAAAACGAAAGGTTGTGCGGTGCGATGCTATTCTTGCGGGTGCGCCGTGTCTGAGAGTCGCCAGCTTGTAAGAGAGTTGACGGGGGCAATGGGGGTATGTATAAGGCACCCCTGTCTAGGGCCGGCCACTTGCTAACAACACGCAACACAGCCTATGGTCAGTTAGTAAGGTAAATCCACTCAGAGGATCATTCCCGGCTTGCTTTTTCACCAAGTCTCCATCGTGTGACTGACTGCAGTGCCTCTTCTTAGCGGTGTCCTGTGCTGCTGGCCTGCACTCTCTTCGACTCAGACGGGTCTGCCACACCAGACCAGCCAACGTCGGCATCCACAAGTTCGTTTTACTTTAACTTTTACTTTTATCCTTGACCTCTGCTCGTTTCTCTTCATTACTTCTTTCCCACCTTCAGGTCTTCATCCGCTCGTTTCAATATCGTCCATCCTTGACTTATACCGAAGCCTCGTGATTGTTGCTTCAATACTCAGGCTAATAATTGCAAAACAAGACAGACTGCAATATATTACCTAGAGTAATACACTCTTTTGGACCCGATTTTATATCACTTACATTCTTTCACCAACCCGTGGTGTTGGTTCGGTTTACTGGCTTGGGTCGATTCATGCCGAACAAGCTTGGATATCAGCAACGAAATATCCCATAACTAACAAGCACTTGCCGAAGTGACTTGGACGCTCTTCTCTCTGGTCCGCAAATTGGTGCCATTCAATATATATACCGCCGTCTATTATCGTTATCAACAACCATATCATAGTCGCACTGTTGAACCAAGGTCGAAGAAGCATACCCAATCCAGATTATGCAGTGCCACTCAACCTTGCGAGCATTACGAGAAACAAGATTAGCCTTCAACGATCTACGGGAAGCAAAGAACGCTTGCTTAGTTCGAGGTTAGCCACCTACCAGCTGTCGTACTGGGGCTTTGCAACTACGCAACATCGTCTTCGCCAACTTTCAGAAACAATGCGGCGCACCCTATCAATCGTTCTGGGCTCATTGGCCCTACTCGTCACAGTGGCCGTGATAGCAGTCCTTATTGTTCTCACTATTCATACACCCAAAGAATCAAGTGGCCGAACACTCTCGAGAGTCTCTGTTGCCCTCGAGGTTGTGACTCTTGTTATTCTCTGTTGGTTCGCTTTCACATATGTTTCAACTTCCTTCCGACGATGGTCAACACGATGCCTGGGTGTTGACTTTGGCGCTTGTCTTTTGTCAATACTATTTGCTACTGTTGCAACAGTGGCTACTCTCATTCAATTCAGCAAGTCTAAATTCGAAAATGAGGATGGGTTCACAGGCTCGAGTAAGAGCAGTCTTCTCGTGGGCTTGTCCGCTAGTCTTGGGGTGTGCTTCTTCCTTCAAGCCGGCTTCTTATCTGTTCATTTCTTCCTTACGCGACAAAGCGACCAGAAGGCATTTTCACTCCACACTCTAGAGGAGGACCGAGGCCTGCCATCATTCCGATCCAAGACGTCTCTGAAGTCGATCCCCTATAGTCACACAGCTTCAGACCATGAGACAGCCCCCAGGATGATGAACTCGATGGACTCTCAAACACCCACCCCATCTATACGCGGACGTTCCAGGTCCGGTACTTCAACTTCAATCAAGGTTCAACTTTCAAATGCCATTCGGTCTGCGACTGTCAGAAGTCACGTGTCGTCAAGTGAGTTTCGACGACCTATATCGACCGACTCGACAATATATCAGTCGAGTGAAGATGTTTTTGACACCTGGGACACATCGTCTGTTGATACAAACAACCGCCAAGTGGTTATGGAAGCTGCAACTCCTCCTCAGCAAACCCAAGGCCATTTTCTTGAGACAATTCCTGGTAGCCCTTCACCAAGCAGAACGTCCACACCGAACAACGATATGCCTCTGGAGCCGCCGAGGATCCGCACGCGAAGCCGAAGCTTCAGTCCGGTAACTATAACACGTGAGCAGATGAGCCCTCAAATGTCGACGACCGATCTCCCTGAGCCGTCCCTGAGTGAATCTCATATCCACCCGCTCTTCCGATCCGACTCGCCTACGCCGCCCCCAATGGCTACGCCTGGCACGGTTGTCTTGGCCTCACCCAATGCTGGACAAGTCATCACACACCGCCAGAGTGTACGGTCTCTGCGGTCTGCCTCTGTAACAGTGGGCCCAAGCCCTCTCAGCCATCGGGATGAGCACGAGAGCATTAGAGAGGAGCAAGAGTCCGAGACAGACTCCCTAACGACAATTGACCGGCCACTCACCCCTCCCATTCCTGAGTGGGTTATGGGTGCTGGCGCTCGATCAAGTTGATCGGATTATAACAACCGCAAGTCAAAAATTGACAATGAAGATGATGGGAGAAAGTAAGAAGCAGGAGAAGAACTAACGATGTCACTCTGACTGAGTGACAGTATAATGATAAAATGAGCAGGGGCATGTGAAACAGCGGGCACTATGATATGGACAGACTCCATTTTCTTATCTTTTTTTATCCTTCCAGACACCACCGGATGGTAAACTCAAGAGTTCCGTACAGACCTGGTGGAACGGACTGAGGAGGATTATTTGTATATCAATGAAAATAGCGAGGCGCTTTTATGACTTGACCAATTGCGCTAGAGGCGCCAGGATGGATGGACGACAGAAATGCATTGTAAGGTAGAACAAAAGCTAGAAAGCTTGGAAGCAATATCAAACACTTGTTAAAGAACCAGAGGATATTCTTCTTGGATAATATGAGGAACCCTTCCATGCAGGTATTGGAGTCAAGACGCAGAGACAGGACTCATAAAGGCTCCAAGCTTTGATCTTCAAACCTTTTAAAGCATCACAGGTTTTGACATCTCGAATCACTGGGATGTAGTGCAAGACTGTCTCAAAGAAAATCCCGGTGTTCCTCCACGCGGCGAGGTTATTTGTGTGGGATACCTAATAGAATTCTCCTGTTACGTGTTACTAACTTCCATCACTGGCTCGGTTCCACAGAAAGCTTTTCCTATAGCAAGGCCTAGACATCAAGTTGGGCGACGTCAATACCCAGAGCATGCATGATAGGTGTATTTCAGGGATGACCATGTTATTGACTCTCATCAACAGAAGGGCGTTCCAACCTAATCTCAAAATGAAGAACTCTAGACATATTTTTGCGTACGAGTGTTCCCAGCAGAACTCTGCTTCTGTGCCTAGCACTGGCTCTCTCTCTCTCTCTCTCTCTCTCTCTCTCTCTTGCTCACAGTCTACTGATCAACACAGCCCTGGGGCCTCTGATAAGTGTAGCTCTTATTCTCAGGCAGCAGGACGCGCGCCTTCTAGCCATTTGGTAGCCTGGAGTGGCTGACAAAGGTACACTAGGCTGCTTTTGGTGGCTGGCTGGCTGGCTTGAAAGTAACCCTTCCAACTCAGAGACTCATGCCCCACCTTTTCCCTCAGCCAAACGTCAACTTCGTCCAGGCTGTGAACCACTAAGCTTTCCTCCAACACACTTCTATATCTACGTCGACGATTTTATTTTCTCTTACCCGACCTCTCTCCCACATATTCTCCCCCTCAGCAACAAATCTTCGACCTTGAATCATCGACTCGACTCTACTGCCGCTGCTGCACCGAGCGAGACGACTCTATCTAACTAAATCACCAGGTCGCACTTTGCCTCCCACCTCCCCACCTCAAAGCGACAGAGTCTTCGCCCATCATGAAGGTCACCTTCAAGGTACGTCATGATTCATGCGCCTCTTAATCTGCGTTAATGAACATGATTTCTTGTGCTTGTTTTCATTCTCTTGGAAGTTGACTAAAGGTATTTCAGGATCTCAAGCAACAAAAGTTTACACTCGACGTCGAGCCTTCTGAGCTGGTATGCCTGCCCCGCGTTGGCGCTTGTAGCTGTATGCGCAAATCATTCAGCCAGCTGATCACTCGATAGATTTCTGCCGTTAAAGAAAAGATCTCAGCTGAGAAAGGATGGGAGCCCAAGTTGCAGAAGCTGATCTACTCTGGTACTTCGTTACTTCTTCTGTCGCACTACATGGTCGCTGACGTTATGCCAAGGCAAGATTCTGAAGGATGAAGAGACTGTTGGCTCCTACAACATTGAGGAGAAAGGCTTTGTGGTCTGCATGGTGAATAAGGTATGGAATAATGACTCCTTGGTAGGAGCTTACATACTGACAGCTCGCAATAGCCTAAACCCAAACCCGAACCCAAGGCGGCCGAATCCAGTGCTCCTCCTGCCACACCCGCACAAGCTGTTGCCAACACACCTGCGGCCCCTGCGGCACCTGCGCAATCTTCATCTCATCAGGCTGCTGTCCCCGCAACACCTACTCCTCAGCGCTCTGCGGATGCTGGAACTGGTGCTCAAGCTGAGGAGCCTTCTGGCCTTGCTATGGGATCCCAACGCACGGAGGCGATCGCAAACATGGAGGCCATGGGCTTTGAAAGAAGCCAGATCGAAGCGGCCATGCGCGCTGCCTTCAACAACCCTGACCGTGCTGTCGAGTATCTTCTTAATGTTCGTCTTGAATTTTCCGGGCTGTCGTGAGCGACGATTGCTTACTTGGTTTATCTTAGGGCATTCCCGACAATATCCGACAAGAGCAGCAGCAGCGCGAGGCTGCTCCTGCGGCTCCTGCTTCACAACCAGCTCAACCCTCTGCTTCCGCCCAAGGTGCCTCTGATGAGGGTGGCGTGAATTTGTTCGATCTTGCTGCTCAACGTGGAGGTTCCGGTGGCCGAGGAGGAAGTGGAGGGCACCAGGCGGCGGCTGCCGCAGCGGCTGCAGCAGCAGCTGGACAAGGTGGTGATCTGGGTAATCTCGACTTCCTGCGACACAATGCTCAATTCCAGCAACTCCGCCAGGTTGTTCAGCAACAACCGCAGATGCTCGAGCCAATTCTCCAGCAGCTTGGAGCCGGCAACCCTCAATTGGCCGAGTTGATTGCTACAAATCCAGACCAATTTCTCCAGCTTCTCGGTGAATATGCTGATGATGACACCCCCCTACCCCCTGGGGCTCAGGCCATTTCGGTGACAGAGGAGGAACGAGATGCTATCGAGAGGGTGAGCTTTTTATTTCGATACGGCCCTGAATCTGAATCACTGACATACATTAGTTGTGCCGCCTAGGATTCGATAGAGATCAGGCCATCCAGGCCTATTTTGCCTGCGACAAGAACGAGGAACTGGCTGCTAACTTCCTCTTTGACCAACCGGAGGACGACGAGCCTGCCCCTAACAACAACAACTAAGAGCAGATGAGCTGTGCTGAACAATACGCGTTACGATTATGAACCGAAGGAAAGGGCACAAAACCAGGCATTCTCTGTGGAACAACCATCTGGCGACGGCGACGGACCAGGGATAGGACAACAGAAGAGGATCATGAAAAGAATGCAGCCATTGGTCCTAGCTAATAGAGCAGGCATAAGTGGTGGTTTTGATCTTAGAAAGCTCCCATTTTATATTTACATTGTGATAATCAATACCTGATGTGAGGTGGGTAGGTAACTGAGAATTGTTCAGCTATACCTTTCCTTACCGTATCGTGTTATAGTGATTACCTATGAAACTACCTTGATTGAGTAGTATGATGGGACGTCGAATTCAGAGAATACGAATTATGCTGAATTTTACTGCTGTTCATAGCCTAAACACCAGAATAATTCGAGCCTCTGCATCAAGAGAAGGGGGGGAGGGGATAAATTAGGCCCGGTGATTAAAGGGTATCCTAAGTTTGTTCTATAAGCCTAAAAATATTTTAAGCATTGATTGGATATCTTTCCAACACTCAAACCTCAAGTACCTATCCAGCTATCGTTTCTGAAATGGCACAACTCACAGGCTGTATCGCCTATTTTCGTCAAACGTTCAAACAATCCGATGAGTGTCAGATGGTATTCCATATCTTGAGTATTGTTGGGGGTAGTTTTATGCCCTTGGTACTATAGCATGAGTGACGCGCTCTGGAGCCGCCGTTGCGCAGTCAGTCATCGACATGTCTAGTCCCAGGCACTATGAACTCTCATGTCTCTGGCCACACAAGAAGATTCTTTCTCCTTCTTCTATTTACTTTCTGTGCTTTCCAGCCTTTTAGTTTGCCGTCTAGGTTGCCCTTGTACAGAGATAATCACGAGACTCACTGGCGTTGTACGATCCATGGCCAGGAGTATCTGGCCCCTTAGTATTAGCTATTAACATGACTATACCCCTAATCCCGCTAGTCATGCTCACACATCTTGCTGGAAGAGTCCTGCTGAGATTTTTTAAATCCAGTCACTGATCATCCTTTGGAAGTCTGCTCATTACTCCTGTTTTCAAATCCCGCAAGTCTGCATATAATTGCCAGTACTCTTGAGTGACCCTGCTACCCCTATTTTTGGATCGCCAACTTTGACTTGAAACGGGTCACGGTCTTATGTTTACGCCCGTTGGAAGGTACGAAGCTCCAATTTGTTGAGACGAGAGACAGGCGTCACTTATCATGATAAATTTATTAAGTAGGTTTAAGATTTCACATTGTGTACCTTGCCCTAGGAGAATTATTATTCTGTAGAGACTGCTCTCGAAGCTAATTCCGTGTAACCCTTTCTTTCATTCGTGAGCAAATAAAAAACCCTATGGGTATCATGCCTGTCCCCGTTACGCCGCCCGAATCATGTCCCCGATTTTGGACGTACTCTTGATCCTGATTTCGGCCTGATTTATGTCCTCTCCCAGCTCAAGCCTCTTGAGCAATGGGTTCACCGTTTAGCCCGTAGGTTACTGCCTGCTTCTTTTTCCTCTTCTTTTTCTTCGCGTCACCTTCGTCGTCGTCCTTGAACAGCTCCTCACGTCTCTTGCGCATGATCTCGGCCTGCTCGTCAGCTCGGCGTTTCTCCTCGGCCTCATATTCTTCCTGGATCTTGCGTTGTTCAGCCTCGATGTCTGCCACTGGCTCAAACTCACTACCGGTGAAAGCCTTATACTCTTCGAGATCGATCTTTACCGTCTTCTCGCCAATGAGAGCAGCGTTGACGCGCTGTGGGCAGTGGCGCTCCTCCCGGTTGAATTTGAGTTTGACATGACGCCGCTGCTTGCCCGGGAACATTTTGGAAATCATCTCAAAGTCCGTACCGAGCATGCGCAGACCGCGATAGAAGAGTTCTGTCTCTGCGTCGGTCCAGATATTGGGACCCTTAAGTTTGGAGGTGTTCATGAATGAGTTACTTGTGATGAGGCGCGTGAAGTCGTTTTCTTCGACTGTTTCCATGTCTCCAGCTGCAGCGGCTGCTCGAGCATGTCTGTCCACAGCCAACGAGCTTTGGTCGATCACGATCTGCCCATCAACAATACGAAATTGAGGTCCTGAAGGTGCAACCGGAGCTGAAACTGAAGGTGCTGGCGAGGATGCAGCGGGGCTTCCAACCTTCCCTCCTTGGCCACCGTTTTCGGGCGTTGCTGAGCTATCACGTTCGCCGTCAACTCCGAATTTTATCTTCATTCTTGCCCGCCTCTCTCGTTCTCGTAGCTCATCATGTCTGCTGAATTTCTTTCCAATGTGAAGATCCTTGGTTAAATCAGCCATCTTTAGCTTCTGTAAGTCCACCAGTTGAGATTCTGAATCTTCTGGCGTAAGTGAGCGCGCCCGTCTGTTTTTAGGTGTACTTGTACCGCTCTGTGTTGTCCTGCGTTTTCTGGGCTGTCTGGATGCCGTGCCTTGTTCATCGGTTTTCCTCTGACGTTTCTTCGTTTTCGAGTCTCCCTCTTTCTCAGCCTCATCCTGGGGTGCCTGGTTAACCTGCTTCCTGGTTCGTGGTCTACGCGTTGATTTGGGTACATTCTGCGGTTCTCCTGAGGTCTCTTCAGGTGTATCATTCGGGTCAGTAGCGGGGAGAGATGGTGTATTTGAAAGATCAGTTCCACTTGGGCCTTCCGAGTCATCTGGAGTTGGTGTTTGCAGAACAGGAGACGGAAAATCATCGGTAATACTTGAGTGAACTTCATTATACTGCGCAGGAGGTTGTTGACTTTGTTCTTGCTCGCTCGATGTTGTCGCTTGGGTAGCCGTGGTGGGCACTCCGATTGTTTCAGGGTTGTGCTCGGTATTTCGGTTCGAAATTACACTTTGCTTTTCTTCTGGAGGCTTTTCTTCTGGAGACTTTTCTTGGGCAGACCCTTCAGTTGCAGCATGTTCGTCCGGCTTTGCAGGCTCCTGGATTGTCGATGGTGGGGTAGAAGATTGGCGACCAAGTTCACGAGAATCTTGAATCTGCGATTCAATCGGTGGTCTCACGGGTTCCTTCGCCGATGGGGTTTCTAAAGATTGACGGGACACATCCTGGGCTTCTGAATCCCTTAAGTTGTGCGGAAGAGAAGCAGTCGGCGGTGCTTTGAGAGGTTGAGAGGGTACTGGTGCCGCGGGGCGTCGAGCGGCGGGAATCTTGGGTTTGAAGGCAGGCCCTCCTTTCTTTTTGAAAATCGAACTCATTGCGCAAGCGTCTAATCATGCATGTAATGTATGCGATATCCGATATGTTATCTGTGTTGACATTTCCGAACGAATTGCGACAAGAGAACGATTCAGAAACTAAAAAGTACTCGTAGCAAGCAGCCCAGAAAAAAGGCAGAGAAAATAAAATGCGGGATGGTGGAGATGCAGTGGGCGAGAATTATCCGCCCATGCAAATCGATAAGAAGAGCTCCACTTTCCGAACGAAGTTAGACTGATACTAATCCCCTTTGAGGTGGAGACGCCGTGCTTCTTGCTCTGCGACTACTCAACTTCGAAATTTCAAACTCCTTACCCGAAGAAACGTTCCATCATCATAACACACTTCCCCGCGCCATCACTTGATGATCGCTCGCACGTCTTTGCTCGCCACGGGAATTGGCTTGAAAGCGCTCGCACGACCGACCTGTCGCTTTTCTTTGGGAACGCGTCCGCCTTTTTGCCCTATACCACGCGACTTCTGATGCCTCTCACAACCACGCCCTCTGCTTCCCCTCGCCCATCCACAGTCTCAAAGATGGAGGATAGGAAACGGCCTGCTATCAGCAGTGCCGATGAAATAGCCCCTCCCAGCAAGCGAGTTGCTGTCAATGGCTCCAAGGCTAAAGATGACTCTTCCGACATGAAGGAGGAGAGTTGGATCGAGGTAAGTCACACGACGACATCTCCTATTGCCAACGCCTGAGTATCCGACCATATGTTCCCCCCCGCACTTTGCCTATCATGCAGACTTCTGTTTCCGGCTTCGTGCCATTCTCTTGGGATGGTCCTGGACGGCATTGCTCACCAAGCCAGTGATGATGCTCGCCTGCTTCTTGCGACAGCGCAATAGTCGGCTCGGAAGTGCATTCGTCATGCACCCAAATGAGAAGCGCCTCCGCACAACCCAAGAAAACATCACGCAACTTGCTCGACGTATGGAGGTGGAAATGTCGCTGACCCAATCATCAGGCCTACACAAAGGGCGCCATCTACCGGCAGATGCAAGAATATAGTCGAAAGGCTTCTACGTACGAGTCGCGCCTCGAGGAACTTCACAAAAGATCTGTCCATCACGACGACCACTTGAGACTTATCGATGCTTGGTGGCGACAGGTTTGGCCCCCCCTTCTCCAGTCCCCACTATCTGTGGTATAGCTAAACAAAGAAACAGGTGCTTGAGGAAATGGAGCTTCTTTCAGACTCGGAGATCACTTCTACAACACCATCCGGTATGAGGTCCTTTGTTCTATTTTGTCAACCGTGCTTTTTCTAACCCTATCCGCAGATCCTCCATATCTGAGTGGCGTGACTTTTAAGGATCTTCATGAATTCCAGAAACATCTATCTGACAAAGGCAAAACGATTAAATCCAGAGCTGAGGCACTCCTCGGACGATTGGCCTCTTCTCGAGGCAAGATTGACCCCGACGCTGCTGTGCTGGAGAATAAGGTTGCAAGTTTGCTGGCAACTCAAAAGGAATACTTGTTCAAATTGGACCGTTTGAAGAGTGAAAAGGACCAGCTCTCTGAACAACTGAATGCTGCGACTTTGCGCTACTTCAAAGCGGAGAAGAAACTAGACCGTGTCAAAAGCTTTCAGGTGCAGAAGCTCGAACAACAAGCATTTGCTAATGCTACCCGCCCTTCTGCATCTGGTGATGGGAGTGCTGAGGCCGGCGAAACAAATGGCAATGCGGGTGAACTGTTGCTCAAGTATGAAGAGGCAACTGCAGCTGCTACCAAGCAAAAGGAACAACTCGATGTCATTTTGGCTGAAATCAAGACCCTTCAGGACGAGAACTCGACCCTTAAAGCGAAGAGAGAGACCTTAACCGATGAAGATTTCATTCGGACCGACGTTTTCAAACAGTTCAAAAACCAGAACGAGGATCTCATCAAACGTATCAACACCCTCGAAGCTACAAACAAACAGCTACGGGAAGAAGCCGAAAAACTACAAGCAGAGCGATCGATGTTCAGAACTCAGCTTGAAGCAGACGCGAATCAGGTGACGCAAGAACTTGAAGCGGAGATCATTTCCAGAGATCAAGATCTTGCCCGAGTGCGATCGGCGCGCGATGAATTGCTGGCCGAAACTACGCAACATAAGGCAAGATTAGAACAGGACCGGGCATCGATCGATCAAGTCAAGGCTCTGGCGTCTGCCAAAGAGGATAGAATTACGGCTTTGGAAGCAAAACTTTCACGCCTGCAGCCAAGCGAGGACCAGCAAGCTATTCGCCCGGATATCGAGGTATTGACAATTGATGAACTTCGTCTGCAATACACAAAATTGGAGCGAGATTTCAACTCTATCAACACTGAATTCCCGGCTATGGAAAAGGCATACAAGAAAATAATTCAAATTGCTCAAAAGAAAGCGATGGATAACAGTGCTGTAGAGGAACGCATGGCAATACTAATTGCAGAGAAGAGTAAAGCTGACCAGAAATACTTTGCCGCGCGAAAGGATGCAGACACTCGCAACAACGAGATTCGATCATTACGGCACCAGAACAGCAAGAGCTCGGAAATCATCGCCCAGCTAAAGGACCTCGAATCGCAGAACCGTACCCTACTGGGTAATTTGGATAAACAGTTGACGGATTTCAAACAAGCAAATGCAGCCCTGATGACAGAGAACAAGAAGATGGAAACAGCAAGCCTCGATGCTCTCCGCCGTACTGAGTCTCTGAACAAGCAAGTTGCTGATCTGACAAACCTGGTCAAGTCTAAAGATGCGGCTTCTGCTGTGGTTCGTGAGCGCAATACTATGCAAGAGACTGAGGTGGAGAAGATGAAGGTACGCCTCGAGCATACACAGAAAGATCGCGACAACTGGAAGAATAAGGCATTGAGCAATGCGTCTGAAGAAGAGGAAATGTTACGGGTGAGTGATCCAAGAAAAGGAGCCTTTTGTTTTGAACTATTCTAACGCGCTTTCAGACGTTCGCTCTATGCACTATTTGTCGTATCAATTTCAAGAATACGGCGTTGAAAACGTGTGGCCATTTATTCTGCAACCAATGTGTGGATGATCGCATCAGCAACCGCATGCGAAAATGTCCTACATGTTCCCGAGCATTTGACAAGATGGACGTTATGCCCGTCCATCATTGAACGAACGCATCGAAAGCGCAATGGAAACAACCTATCTTGCATCTTACTTCTGTTTCTTATATATGCGATACCTCTTTTCTACTTCTTTAATTGCTTCCGTCAAGCATTGAGCATCCATCCTATACCTTCAACTATTTGGGGGTGGCTGTATGTTCACATTCACCGGACTATGTTGAGCCATCAGGATCTGGACAGCGCAACTTGACGGTTTCCTTCTCTGGACTAGATGGCTACTCTTGGAAAGTCATCCATGTATTTCTAAGCCACTCAGCGGAACACTTGACGAGCCGCTGCATGCATGTATATACTC
>JABSTL010001638.1:0-12512 GCA_013759095.1 Fusarium sp. NRRL 29148 | reverse complement strand
ATTTATCCGTTTTATATAGAGTGTCGCCTACCCTGTACGTTGGCTGCTCTGTCCCAGGTAGCACTAAAGAAACAGAAACAGGTGCATCATTACATGCAAGTTTTAGTCTAATCACAGTCGTGTATTATTATGACAGTAGGGCTTTTCGGCAGGACAAGTTCTACCGAGTCTGTCTCTTTATTCCGTTCTCTTGCCATGCACTTGTAGGGCTTTTGTAGACTGTAATAACACAACGTATAAGTGAGGTCTGATTAAATGTACACAATGGAGCTGGCATTAAAGTGAAGTAATTCAACAGGAACAGTGTCTTCAACGGCACTGCCTAATCATTGCCTGGTCCTACCGTCTGACATGCTTGCTACATCAAAAAGTACGGTCATCTCCTCTGTTACGGGTCACTTTAACATCAGGGAGAACAGCATATACTTGTTTGCGGAGATTGGTGGCCCGGTGGTCACCATTTAGTCCTTACAAATGAAATGTATTCTATGGGTATCATGCCTCAACACGTATGGTATCAAATTGTACCAGGATGCAGCTAAATAACACGCTGAATGCCACCTAGGAGGAATATCAGGCCACTGATGGGCTCACCTCCAACCAACGCCCTTTGTCAAATGAAAATAACAAGTCCAGCCAGTTTTGATGCAAGAACCATGCTCAATCTGTATGCATATGCCACTCTATCTTAACATCCCAACACAGTAACTGGTAAGAGAACGGAATTTGTGAAATGTTGCCATATTTTTTAGCGACTCATGTAGTCACCACCAGCGGCAGTGTTTTCGAGCTCCATGGGGGTGATAGGGCCGGGACTTGTTATGGGAAGAAGTCTGGGGGATAAGGGCTTCTGATAGCCGGGAGTAGCAAAGCGAGAGTCCCGGAAGGGGAGGTCACTGAGTGACAATCCAGGCTTGTCGCCAGACTTGGCCGAGCTACCAATGAATTCATTTGCAGCCATACTTGTTTGTGTAACCATATCGCGTTTATACTGTAGTAACTTGCGACGAAGCTCGCTGTCGAGTTTCGACTGGCCACTTGCACGGGGGATTGCACTGGAATCGGATCCAACATTGGAGGATACGCTTCCAGACAAGGGAGGTCGCAGAACTGATTGGGCGCCATATTTACTTTCGTAGTTGGATGGGTAGTATTTGCCCATGGGGACAGGCTGGTCATGGAAGCCTGGAGCAAGGTAAGAGGCAACGGGAGTGTTTGAGTGAGACATGACTGCACTTTGAGCTGGATGAGAAGTGGGAGAGTCGGCGTAGATTGGTCCAGATTCAGAGATGAGACGACTCATGCGAGTGTCGGGATGATGCTGGAAAGGGTGTGGCCGATGGACACGACTGTTGGGATCCTCGTGAAGTGGGAAGTAACCTCTGCAACGATGTTAGTCCACGTGGTAAAGATGAATAGAATGGAATTGATTGAGAGAACATGGGAAATGGATGGATGTCTTACCCAGGAAGGTCACCTCTTGCTGATAAGGGTTCGGGAGGCGTGCGTGCGGGAGCGGAAGTGAAACGTCTGATTTGAGGTAGATCGATAGCTATAGGTCGAACGTGGCTGCGGTTGCGCGGGGTTGAGGGAGCTGATGGAGTGCCAGGAGCAGACTTCTCGTTGTCGTCTAATAAAAAGGGGACATATGTAAGTAAAAAGGGAACACCAGTAAGAATAAGTTTTTACGATGACCGAATGCGTGGTGACCAAGGGAGGATCGATGACAACAAGATCGAAAACAGGATAAGTTAATTGAGGAATAGCACAGGATATAAGAACATTTTAAAGCAAAAGCCGGTAGTGCACTTGAGGGCCAGTCCAGGCGTCACTCAACAGCCAACCCCGGGATGGTTGATGGGGCCACTAGACTACCCCGCGATGGCTGGGAAGTGAGTGTGGGGAGAGCAACGAGTAGCGCGATAACGCATGGCCCATCATCCCGGTGCAAGAGGCATTTTGACTCGGAAATGGTTGAGAAGAGGTGGAGAAGGGGCAGATGATTTGAGGGGAAAAGGAAAAGATGAGCGAAATAAAAGTGAGGAGAATTGTGGAAACTGGGGAGCGTGACAAGTCAGGCAGATCAAAGAGCAACGACTCAAGATTGATCCGATGGTTGAAGATGGACAAGCTTGAGAAGCCCAACATGGCATTCTCGAAAACGGGGGGGTGCGGGAGCCTCCCGAGACCTCAATCCCGCCCCGCGCGCTTTGCGCCAGTCAATCGCCGGATGAATCATTGGTTAGGATGCTCCAATAACCAACTTGAATAGCGTTGATAGGCACAACTATTGATGCATTGCGCTGTGGGACAGGGACAGCGGCGTGGAGGCGGCTCTTACATGATTCGACCTCTTCAGAACAAACACCCCTTTTCTTTACACAGCATCGCAATCTACTCGTTGTACATATTTTTTTCTGGTGGTGTACAACTAGAGCTTATGCCATGTGTCAGGGTCTCTTGGGTTCGCTGAGGGGAACTTGTGGCGCCGAACCAAGTCTGAGTAGAAGAACGTGTCTCGCTTCGGAACTTTTTGCACGCTGCGATGCGATGCCAGCTGCCGGGTTGAGCACCGCCCGTCTCCGTTCGGGATCGTCGGCCGGAGGATAGCCCCGACGTCCGGCCGCACGAAGCTTGAGATCACTCACTTGAGGCCAGGTGATGAATATCATCGAGAGGGAGGTGGGGATGGATGGGCAATCAGGGGTCAAACAACTGGATATTGGACATGCATTCCAAGCATTCCGTACAATGAATGTCAATGCCAATGCTAACTTACCTGAGAAGTAGGAAGTACGAGGTTCAATGTCATCAAGGTCAAAGAACCCGTCTTGTAGTTCATTTGGTTTTCTGGATGGAATCGCTGGGGTGTTTCGTCCAGACAGGTCGAATTCGCCGATAATTTCACCTGATCGTGGGCTTTGAGGAGGAGGAGGAGGGTTGGCTTGGCTAGCTTGGTCGGAGTTCGTAGACATGGAGCGCCCCGGCATGGAAGGTCGAAGTCGGGGTGACAGATAAGGAGATTTGATGGATCTGGCAAAACTGGCCATATCGTCGTTGCAGTCGTGATTCAATGTCTGAGGTTTGAGTCTTTGATCTCTCGGAGAATAGCTATTTGCCTGACTGAGAACCCAGCCCGAGTCTTGAATCAAGCGCCAACGTCGCTGCATAAGTAGGTATATATGGAGGATTGAGAAGAACCGGGAGATCGAGTGGATGGGAATGGATGAATGCGTGCTCAGCTCACGGGAGGGCGGCGACAGTCGGGGAGGTTTGATGATTAACAATGAGGGGCAGGTCGTGTCGGTGTCGCAAATGTCGGGAGGCCAAGAGTAGATAATAAGAGTACAATAGAGTGACTTTTTCGAATGTGAATGTATTGGACGGAATGCCACGGAGGACGGATAAGAGAAGTGAGGCGAATGGATAAGGTAGGTAGCTGTAACTCAAGAATGTGATGGCCGCGTCAAGATGTAATGATAAAAGGCAAACACACAACACAACACAACATGACACTGCAGTGTAGTAGTATGTAAGCAAAGCAAGCACAACGCGCGGGAGTGCAGTCCAGTAAGATGAGTGAAGTGTATGCCTATTTGGGCGAGAAATGAAGGGTTCCCTAAGAAATGAAGATCGAAGGTTCCGAAACGGTTTTGTTATCGCAAGCGAGACACACTCTAGACACTCACTCACTAGACACACTCTTCCATGGATGGATCCAATGGATCCCAATGTCAGAATTGATCTTGCCTCTGCCGTTCCATCCTGGTTCTTTCCAGCGCCTCCCAACCCTCAAAAAGTGGGAGCTCCAACAAATCAACTCGCGAGTACCACAAGCGAGGAACATCGGGACGCAGAGCCAGAAGCCAGAGAAGCCCAAGATCCAGGGCAAGGCGAGGCTTGGTGGATCGCTTCCACCACGTACGTACAGTACGGTGACCCTCTGCAGCGGATTTCCCAATGTTTCCGATGCTGGAACCCGCTACAAGGTACCCATTGTGGAAATGCGACATGCAACCACGAGTTTGGCAGGTATCCCGCTAGGACTTTTGAGGCACATTCTGGCTGGGGTGACCCCTGATTTGTACCTGGTTGCATGCGCCGTCACCGTACAGAATGCCAAGGAAATACATGCGGGACGACCCTGTGAGCCACTCAAAAGTCACCAACGCAAAGAAAGAAACCAAGCACAGCGTTTGATCTGGTCTCGTTTGGTTTTTATTTTTTTGCTGTGCCATCCCGTCTACGACCAGACTCTGATGCTCTGCAGAGACGAATTAGAACTCGCGGTCAACGTCCTGTCCTGGACGCATCAGACTAACGAATTAGTCCCTGAGATTTGCTGTAGGGACCCTTTGAAAACGAGACTCCTCCTTGGTTTGTTTTTGGTCAATGACGTCCCGTATCAACGGTGTATTTATCCGACTCCGCGAATATTCTGCTTTCCAAGTCTTGGAAGGCACAGTCACAGTCACTCTTTGTGGAGAGACAATTTTGCGCGTATGTATGGAGTATGTACCATGGTATTGTGTACATGCGAGGTCAATAATACGTGGACAATATTATATTCAGGAACTTATGATCGCATTTGCTAACAATTCCCATTATGGGTATTCGCAATCTTAGACCCTCGTATCACTACAACTTGCTCACTCATAACCACCACCATCAACTAAAAAAGAGATGGTATCAATGAGACATTTGAGCATTTGACCGCTCGTATTCAATGCCAAATGTCGTAGAATATTCCCACGTGCATTTCTTATCGCTTAACTTACCGCCTCTACAGGCTACGATCAACACTCACATCACCACCAACGCTGCCCAACATCTCCGCCGGTATCAACAAAGAGGACAAGAGATCAACAGATCCTTGCACCAAAAATAAACGGGCTTTTAGAAGCGGCCCCCACTTGAAGCTTCCATCAGGCATCTGATCGACGTCATGGCAAGAGAGTAGCTTGGCTTGGCCCGCTCACAAGCGCCGCTTGCTTTCGCCTGTGAGTCGAAAATCCTAATCACCTTGAGGGTCAGGGTCAAGACACAGAGGTCAGAGCGAGAGACGCAGCCAGTCAAACGCCGGACCCTTGGAGAAAAGGAAAAAAGACCCCTTCTCCCTCTGAGGAAAAGTCCGTCATCGTCACATCACCCCTCAGAAGCGTTGGAGGCGAGCTTGTCCACGATCGACGATCGACGCTCGCCCCTCTTTGCTCTCCCTCTTTTCTGCTTTGGGTCCTGGTCGAACTGGTGCAACATCCTTCCCCGTGGTGGTGCCATATCGACGCTCTTCAGGGTACCACGAAAGGGTATCTCGGATATCACTCTGTCTTGGCGTAAACGGTGGTTCGGCAAGCTGCACTTTCTTGGCTTTGTGTTGCCAATGCCAATGTCGTGGTCATTTCACAGCATGAATTCTACAGTGACTGCCCGTTGACTGTCCATTGGTTAACCAAGTTTCACTCATGCCGGCGGCGATTGGCAGATCTAGCCACCCATCTCACAAGCAATGTTGCACGCCGTACGGGAGGCTGCCGTAGATGGTTGCACTAATAAGTGTGATATTCTCGATTCAGTTGATAGCGATAAATTTTGAGTTCGATGCAGATATTAGTGTTTCAGGAACAAGCAGTCTTTTTCGAAAAAGGAAAAGCAAGGAAACACAGAAGAAAACCATGGTATCAAAGTCGTGCCAGCATCTCATCTCGTCTCGTCCATTCCCATCCCAGCATACAGACACACAAAGCACGCACACACTCAAACAGCCCGACCTGCAAGCCTCCCTTCCCATTACCGTTCCATTACCATTGCCGAATATCTCCGTAGCGAGTTGCATTTGTGTATCCCATATGCAACCATCCTCAACAGGTCCGTCTCTTTCTGAGGGGGCCTGATGCGCCCGTTTGTGTCTCATCAGACATGAGCGCGGCCAGTAAAGCGGGATCGATTGTCACGGTGCTTCCACCAGTAGCCCAGGGCCGCCAAGGTAGCAATGAGCCAGAGCAGGGCGCTGGCGAGATCGACCCAGACCGCGTTCTTCATGCGCTTGACACCACCGTCACCCTCGGCGTCCTCATTGATGTACATCTGCAGGTTTCACAAATGTCAGCCAAACGATGCCGCCGATCGTTTGCAGTAAGCACTTGACGGATGACAGAACGTACCTTGCCAAAGACGCCAAAGAGGGCGATCCAGAGGACGAATAGAATAAAGTCCCATACCGCGACAACAAAACCGGCGACACGCAGCACAAACGGGATAAAGTAGAGTACACATGTCACGGAAGAGATGCTACCAACTACCACGGCGTAGACCTGTGCATTGAACTTTTGTCAGCACTGTACTGTATTGTATTGCATTGCATGCTAACAATGTGTATTTGCACGTTGTCGAACGGAGGAAGGGAGCAAGTCACTCACCCACTTAGAATCAGAGTATTTGCCCTGCTTGTTCGCATTATGAAGGTCGGTACCATACAAACCGATAGTGGTCAGAGCCAGTGCGAATAGGAACAAGTGGATGGTGGAAAACACCACATAGCTGATAGCTAGATCCTTGATACCCATGGTTGCTTTGCTTGCTTTGCTTTGCTTTGCTATGATCTGTGCCGGCAATTCGAACGGGATCTAGCAAAGGGGGTGGAGATTACGAGAAAAGATTGACGAGAAGAGGTTATCGTAGGCCGGAGCGGGTCAGTGATTAATTGATCGCAGACTCAGACGCAGAAGAAAGAGGATCGCGGGTTTATTAGGATGACTGGGGTCAGTCAAGAAAATGAGCTGGTTACTGAAGCGTCACTTTGACTGGGCGAGTAAAGTTGTCAAGCTTGGCGAAAACTCACTCGTTCGTTCGTTCGTTGGTAGGGTATGGAGTAGACCGTCTGTTAATTAATACTTGTACGTAGCGTAAGATAGCGAAGGGAAAGCCTCTGCCGTCATTCCTGCGACCTGAGAAGTGAGAGATCGACCTAAAACTTAACAGAAGCTAATTTCTCCCTAGGAAATTGTCGTGATTCACTGATATGACCCTATGACGTAGTGCAAAGCAAGCTTGTTTTAGTCGCTGCATGACCCCTGACTCTGACATCTAGACCTGAGTCTCTTTCTAGAGGCTTCGGATTATCGAACCTCCGTACTCAGAGGCCGCCTTGTGATCCCTTCAATCAAGGAAGAAAAAGTCAGGCAGAGCTGAAAGTTGTTAGCGGATGAGTTGTTAAAGTTTATCAGTTTAGTTAGCGGGTAATTTCCAACCTGGAGTTTGGGTCTTTTCAAAGTTCAACGTCAACGTCAATCAACACTTCCAACATCTTCCCATCTTACATTACTATCACGACCGCCCTACAATGTGTCGCCCCGTAAACAAACAACGGAATTCGGCCTGTGGGTTCAGGAATGTGCATCGTTGAAAATGCAAATGTTTTAGATCAGGTGTTCTCGAGAAGCTAGTGCTGATAAAAGAAGATTTCTCGAAGTTTTGAGGTCATATTATCTGATTGAGGCGTACCAGGCTTGCCAGCTAAGTCAGCCAAGTTAATGGCGCGCATGACAATTTCAAGCGTGACTTTTTGAGATTCACATAATGAGACAAATGGGAAATCAACGTGGACTTGAAAATCACATGTTTTGTAAGAATGGCATGTGAGTTGACTACGCTAATATCCTTGAGAAGTCCAATGTTGTTTGATGCGGTTTTGGGAAGTCGGTGAGAAATACGAGGGGACAAGAGTATGAGGTTGATTGGATGAGCTTCAAGTCCAACCATCTCACTCATGCTCACGACAAGAGTGTCACTACTGTTGACGAGGATAAACATGGTTGCCTAAGTCAATCGAATAAACTTATTACCTTGGTAGTTTCGAGGCTATGCTAAGGCTCTTGGTAAATTGTTGTCCTGACCAGGTGGCATGTGTTCAATGTGAACGTTGAAAGTGCTGTTTGAGAATAGGGTAGGCTTGCTTCACCCAAACCCCCGGATTCGTCCAGGAACATGTGTAGCATCATCGATCTTGGCTGCAGATGCCCCGAGTAATACGGCGTTTCCGGCAGACGCTGAAGCCAATAACGAGGATTAGGGAACCAGAAATGCGAGGGAAGATACGACGTTGAAATGCTCATATTGGCATTCCCACCGTCACTCCAGCCCTCGCTTCTGAGGAGTTAGAGACGGACGGGACTAATAAACTCATGCCCAAAACAGTGAACAAAATTGGACGTTATTGGCTAGAACCACATGGTCGGCAGGGAAGTTCGGGGCGGTGTTGTTTCATTGACTCAGCCTACCAAACTTATCTACCAGCCAATTTGCTGAGTCACATTTTAAGCCGCATCCACGCAGAGCCTCAACATTGAATTGAGTGAACGGTTTCTCTGTCGGCAGGGTCCGTAAATGCGAGGCGAATTATGGTGCTAGAATGAATTAAATGCCATATCACTCCATATAATCTTGCCTAGCTGTAGCTGCATGCTGTTGGGGCACAGTCTAGTTTCCAGCATCGCCTCCCATACTAGACGAGACTCCATCCTAAACAAGACTCCTGACTGATTCATAGTCGCTGCCTTGCTCTAACAAACGAATCAAGCGTTTCGGATTCGCGAAGAACAATGAGCCTAAAGCTTCCAGAAACAGGGCTATGCTCAACCATCCCGGAGTAGGCCCCTGAGGCATCCCTTCTTTCATCCTGTCTTCCTCGCTTCTCAGCCAAACAATGACTATTGCAAACCTGTTCCATACTCCCACTAACAATATGGAAACTCACTTTCAAGCAGATAATCATCGCAGCTATAGTCCAAACAGTGGCACTGCTGTCGCCTCGAACTTTAATCCTTGTTATTCACCGACTTGGGCTTCACATCGTGTGATTTGTGTCAACTACAATGGACTTGTCACTAGATGAAACTCGGAACTTACAGGCCCCTCAATCATTTACGCCTTGGATTGAACTGTCTATAGATTTCTATATAACCATGGCCATCTGCATGTCTCTGCTCATGATACCAACATACTTCACCACTCACCAAAACTCTTAAGACTACAGAACATCTTGTGCCTACGAATACCAACGCTACCTCCCCATCCAAGAGACTTTACTTTACTACTCAAACAATCCAACAATACCATCAATCATGGCTGCCATTAACTTGTATGTCGAGAACATCCACTGTCACTACCAACAACAGTAGTCTCTAACCACTTCTAGCGCTTCTACCGCCTGCTCTGCTGGCAACCGAGGGCAGCTCGTCGACGGCGTATCTCAATGGTGTTGCGTGAGTAGTTTGAAGCTGGGACTTTGTACAGAGATATACTGACCTTCACAGTGCAATTGCAGCTGCGGCCCGCAGAGTATCGCGAACAACTCTCAGTGTCCCGATTGCGGAAGCTATCGTTGCGATGGCTGCACCTACTGTTAAAACGTGAAACGAATTTCTCACTTCGATCTTGCAACTGAGGTCTTATCTTTCGCTTCCTGACGACTGGTTCTTGTATTACTAGGAGATGTGGATGGCCTAGATCTTTGGAGTTGGAGGACATTTGTCTTGGGCTTTTTGCGCAAAATACCTGGTCTTTCAAAAGCTTAGAATCTTAGAAGGGGGCTCACGCTTGTTTCGCTTTATTTTCCTTTGTTTATCATAGAAAATCCAACTACTTACGCTCTTTAACAGCATGGTCCTCAAAGTGGCTCTTCATAGCTAGCCTACCAGTTCTAAGTCTATGGGTTTGTGGACATTGACAAACTTGGAACTTCCCAAATGAGACAAAGCTTTAGACAAAACTTTCGTGTCTAAACCACAAATGAGCAATCTTAAACAGAAATGTGTATTTAGTTGCAAGAGGTTCTAGATTTGGCAGTGACTTATACCCGTCTCTGGACCGAGGCATGATGGATGACGCCCCACCTCCACCAACATAACCAGCATTAAGCGCAATATGTATGTGAACTCACTCTCTTATTTACAAGATCACTACAATAACAACTCTACCTGTAATATATCTTAGCAAGCTATCACTCTTTACACTTCAGTCATCAGTCATGGCAGATCTTGGCCCTCCTTTCCATCCCATCGCGGGTATTGCAAACTTCCGTGATCTCGGCGGTCATCCGCTGCCTATAAAGTCCCGCCCCGGATACACTATCAGACCCGGCCTCATCTTCCGCTCCGCAGAACCATCCCGTCTCACCGAAGACGGCGTCTCAGTGCTGCAGGGCCTCAAGATCTCCCACGTCTACGACTTGCGCTCGCGAACTGAGATCGAGCGCTATGCTACCGGAACCCGAGAGTGGCCGGGTGCCCAACGGGTCTTTACTCCGGTCTTCTTAGACGAGGACTACGGCCCGGAGGCTATTGCGCTGCGCTTTCGGAATTATACCGCCGAAGGAAGTCAGGGATTTGTTGAGGCGTATCGGGGAATTTGGGAGACGGGAACGAACTCTATCAACACTATTCTCTCACATCTTGCCAGACCCGATCCTTCACCCTTACTCATTCACTGCACTGCTGGCAAAGACAGAACTGGTGTAGTCTGCGCTTTCATCCTGTCCATATGCGGTGTAGATGAAGGGACTATTGCTTATGAGTATGGCTTGACCGAGGTTGGCCTTGGTGACTTTCGAGAGGAACTCCTTGCAGCTGTGATGAAGAGCCCGGAACTGAGAGCCAATCCTGAAGGTGCTCAACGATTACTGGGAGCCAAGCCCGAGAACATGCTTGCTGCTTTGGAAGCACTTCGTAAACAACATGGCTCTGTCGAGGAGTATGTGGTCAAGAATTGTGGTCTCACAGAGGAGGATCTGGAGCAGATTCGAAAGAACTTGATCGTGCCCGAGGAGAGCAGGCAGTAGTGTCGAAGGGTTATGAATGACGACTCAGGATCACGATGAACACCAATGGCAATGACAGATTTAGCACATTTATAGAGGACCACATACAGAAATGCAGGCGCTATTCATCATCTCTGGACGAGTATACAGTCCATGTCTAATTAATACATGGCGTTGGTATTCGTATAGTACAGTTTCGCCACTCCATATTCCATATATATTCATACACTTCAAGGCACCGACGTAGGAATCTTGACCAACCCACGCTTGCGGTCCTCGAACGGCGCACCATAACGCCAGCCAGTTCCCTTCCTTGATCGACCATCACGACCAACATCATCAACGTTAATCTCCTTGAATCTGAATTCGTAGCGATCTGTCTTGACACGCTTCGTTTGCGCCTCCTCACGCTTACGCTGGTCCAGAATCTTCTTGGCTAACCTGTCCTCATCTGCCTGTGTGACTGCTTGGAACTTGGCTACTGCCTCTGGTCGTGCAGTGCCCTTGATGATTGCTTGCTCCATCTTGATGAGCTCTGGTTGAGGTGATCGCTGATCGGCGGAGAGCATGTTGTCGTGGAAGGCCTTGGCGGCATCTTCTCTTGTGAAGTGTCGGGATTCAGACACTGGTGTGAATAGTTGTTGTAGGGTAAGATTGTGTACGTGAATCTCGTTGATAGGCTCGTGAGGTATGTTCTCCTCGCCTTCATTGTAATGTGTCTTGGGTAGCATCTTCATAACTGCCTTGGCATATGGTGTTGCTAATTGCTTGCCCTGGAGGTTGGTTAGCATTGCTATGGGAAGAGTAAAAAAGCAAGCCTAAAATCAGAGGATGCTATCAGAGTATATAAAAATATAACCATGTATGTGTCTTCAAGACTAATCGAAAATGTTGTTTGGTCTCATCATATAGCAGGGCAGACAGAGCTTCACTAGAATGGTACTTACTTCGGAGAGCCATTGCTTCTCAACCTCCTTCAGTCGCACAACAGCAGCAACTCTCCTCACGTCGATGTGCATTTCAGCAGACACCGCCTTCAGAGACATACCCTTCGCCGTCACCTTCTCATAGATGATCTCCCTCGTCTGATCTGAGAGCACAGGCTGACTTCGGAAGAGGGGGTTAAGAGGAAAAGGCTGGTCGTTGTGAGGACCAAGGTAATTAGGACCGTTACCAGGCTCGGCGAGATTCCTGCCATGGCCTGAGTTTAGCCACTCGAACATCTGCGCACGACCCTTGCTCATCTTCCCGCGGCATGGCGTTGTCGAGAAGGTTCGGAGGAACGGAGACGAAGCGGAGGAGGTCCTCCTGGAGAGGGAAATGGTGGCATCGAGGCCAGCCAGCGGCGTCGATGCACCGCGCACTCGAGGAGGCATGGTTACAGCGGGTTCAGATTCTCTCTGACTCTCTGCTGCATTACATGCGACCCAGGTCCAGTTGATTAGAATTGGTTGGATGTCAGGTCGGAAAAGGCTGCACTTGTTTGGAGGTGTGTTTAATGCTGTTCCAACTGTGCAGTAATTTTCATCCCGGGGGTCGAATTATTCCGTATTCCGGCCCGACATCACCAACCTCGCGATCCACATCAGATGGGGTCGAAGCTAGTGGGACAATGATAGAAGCTCTCGTTCAAAATGAGATGAGTAGTATATATATGTAAATACTACTAGTTTTTTAATAACAATACAACATATGGACT
>JABSTL010001633.1:0-18491 GCA_013759095.1 Fusarium sp. NRRL 29148 | reverse complement strand
CACATTCTCAAGGCCATCAACCACCCCGACGCCGACTCCCTCTACGTCTCCACCATCGCTGTCGGCGACAAGCCCGGCAACGAGGACTACGTCGAGTACGAGGGTCAAGTCTGCCGCACCGTCTGCTCCGGCCTCAACGGCCTCGTCCCTCTCGAGTCCATGCAGGGCCGCAAGGTCGTCGTGGTCTGCAACCTCAAGCCCGTCAAGATGCGCGGCATCAAGTCCTGCGCCATGGTCCTCGCTGCCTCTCCCAAGATCAAGGAAGGTGAGGTCGATGACCACAAGGGCCCCGTTGAGCTCGTCACTCCTCCCGAGGGTGCCAAGGCCGGCGACCGTGTTTGGTTCGAGGGCTGGGAGGGTAGCCCTGAGGGTGTTCTTAACCCCAAGAAGAAGATCTGGGAGACTTTCCAGCCTGGTTTCACTACCACTGATGGTCTTGAGGTTGCTTTTGATGCGGGTGTTGTTGAGCAGCTTGGAAAGACTGGTCGTGGACGTCTTGTTACTGAGAGTGGTGGTGTCTGCACTGTCCCTAGCCTCAAGGATGCTGTTGTGCGATAAACGCAAAGTTACGATGCAAGTAGTGTAGAATAACAAAAAATGTGATAGACCAATGTCAATGGCACTTTCAAAAGACTCATAAATGTTTGAACATCTTGGTGTTGTTTATTTGTTTAGACGTCGAGGTCTATCTGACCTCTCTTCACCTCCAACACTAATGTACAGTACATATTCTACATCCTCCTCCCATGGTATACAAAGTGCAGCCAACAGCCGCCAACTCCCTCTATCCGAATGCTTTTTTGGTTCTTCGCTATCATGAATAAAAAGATGCCCCATCTCAAAACGCCAAATGTACAACGCCCAAATCATTTCTCCTTCTCATGTCCGTCTTCATCATAGTGATACATTATAACAATGACTTTAGGAGGTCCGCCAATCACGAGAAGAAATACTGACTTTCTCGCAGCTGCTTTACGTCAAAATCACCCTGTTAACCATGTTAGTATATGTTACATTGCAGCGACCTCATAGACTCTCGACATACCTTTTTGGGGAGTTCGGGGAAGGTCAGCGGGCGCCAGAAATGCGTAACCTTCTTCCAGTTTTGCTTGGATTCCTTCTTTGGTTGGATAACTTTGGTCTCGAAACTGGTATGCTTAAGACGCTCAAGCAGCTTGTTGCTCATCTCAGCAATCTTGTCCTCCGCGGGTTCCATATTCTTTACGGCTTCCTGGACTGCTGATGAGAGGTTGCCTTCCGATTCAGGAATGTCTCCGAGGCCGCCAATGTCCTCAGTCTCCTGCTTAATCTCAGGGTCCTCCTCCTGCGAGGCTGGCATCGACTCAAAGATGGAGGCAGGCGTAATGATCTTCTTGGCCGCCTCAATGTCCCAGGGATTACCGGAGCGGAGGAGAGAGTTGCGTTTGTGTTCTAACAACACTTCTTCCCTTTGAGTGAGCTTGCTCGTCTTGCGGAATTCTCTGATCTTGATGGCGGCAGGGCTCGTATTAGGGATGTTGGCCAGATATAACGAGCCCCTGTATCGAGCCTCGAACTCGGTCGCCAATCGACCAACAACGTCCTCCTCGTGGATTCGGATGAAAGCATCGCGCAAAACTCCGCTCAGAATGTCCACATCCGCGGCATGAGTCCAGAAGGAATCGTGAACGGCAGCGAACTTCAAGCCCAGCTCGTCACACTTGAGGGCTGAGAGAAGCATGTGGCTGGCATCCAGTGAATGGATGAAATTGGGAGGGAATCCTTGAAGTTGCTTTCTGCGATCCACGGGCTCTGTCTGACCCTGTGTAGGATAACTGATAGACTGCAGACAAGTGCGGATCTCTCTGGTGATTGCCTTTCGATAGGGCTGCACGACAGGCATTCTCAAGGGTGTAGTCCACACCACTGTAGATCGAAACTGTGAGGTCAACTCATCCAAGTCCTTGCTCTTACCCGCGGCAGTCTTCTTCGGAACAGGCTTGCTGTCTTTCTCCTCTTGCAACTGATCGAGCTGGGCTGGTGTCAGGGCCCTGCAGACACGCGCACCAATCTCACCAAGCCAGTATTGAATATCATGAGCACCTCGGAACATGGTTCCAAGAGCGCTAAAGATATGCTGTGCAATATATGTAGCGGTCACAAGATTTGGGATGCCAGTCTCTTTGTACATTTCTGGGTAGAGGGCATCCAACTGCTTGCAAACTTGTTGCTTAGCACCGGCAAATGTGACACCATAGACGTTGGTCATGACAGTTTGCTTCACTACCTTTCTGGTGATTTTACCCAGGCAGTTCTTTCCAAGCTGACTACCTGCGTTGGCGTCTTTCTCGATCGACTCCTTGACGAGGTTGGCGACAGCCGAGTATACATCGGCAGGTCGGTCACTAGGCATGAGGTTGACCTGTTGGGCACCCCAGGTATCACCACCAAGGGCTGCATAATGCTGGAGACCGTTGCAGGTGCCATCTTGATGCACTGGTAGATTGGAGACAAAGTCAGTAGGATCAGGGAGATCATAGGCAGCCTTCAGCTCGAAACAAGTAGCCAGGCACTGCCAAGGATCTTCAGCCTTCAACCACCATCGACTACCATTCAACGGGTTCTCGACACTCTCTCTAATGTTGTCAAGATTGTCAGTGGCGAACGCCTCTCTTTCGTCGAATGAGGCCTTGTCGAAGCCGTAGAGATTAGCAAGGTGGATTTTGAGCCATCGAAGACCTTGCTGACCAAGTCTCTTCCCCTCGGCGAATTTCAGGAGAGCACGTGTGTGATCAGCTCCCATGTGGTTCAGGTATGTTGGGATGGGATAAGCGCGGCCGCGATAATCCATGTTGTGAGGGAAATAAATGACTTGCTTGCGGAACGCTCGAGCGATCTCTAATTGCAAGTTCATGTAGCATCGTTGTGAATGAAGGGCTCCACGCTCGTTCTCGACCTGCTTGACCTTTCGAATCCAAGCCCGGCGAAGGAGAGGGTCTGAGTTTGTGGGCTCTGGTGGCATTTCAAGGTCGGGCGTGAGCTCTGGCATGTTGGCGATGGCATCACCACTGTTCCAGGCCTCGACCATCACGTCGAGAACCGGGTTGTTGACCCTCCACGGTGTTTTCCCCAGCACGTCCAAGCCCTTGAAGACTTGGTCCATGTCGCCACGCTTGATGGCCGCATTGGCGTAAAGCTTTTGCTCAACGTCTCCTGACTTGACACGAATCAAGGTGGCTTTGCTGACCAAGAAGCCTCCTTCATTAATACGTGTCCACGGTCTAGGTTCGGCAATCATAGGGAGGTGCTTAGCAAGGAAATCGCCCATGGGTTCCCGTTTCAAACGGTCGACAAGCTCTGGGTTGATGGTTAACATTCCGACCTTCTTTCCCTTCTTGGGGGCCTGCATATGAGAAAAGGCAGGCTGGAGTTGGCTGGTTCGCTCCTTTGAGATAGGGTGTTCCTTCACAACATTAATCTTGGCGGTCTCGATGAGAGACTTCAAGAGAATCGATCCAATGCGGGCCCTCACTTGCATAGACCATGATGATAGCACAGGATCTTTTGCTCCAGTCGGCTCATGAGCATCAGCGATGATACTTTGCCGGGCCGATGCAGTCGTCTCAGTAGACGCAACAGCCTCTGGAGACTCCGTCACCTCCGTAGAAGCATTTGCTTCAGTCGATTCCTTCACGTCTATCGACTCAGTGGCCTTTCTCCGCACCCGCTTCTTCGGCTCAGCTGCTAGAGCCTCTTTTTTGTCTGCTAGAAACTGGACCTTGCGGAGTCGGCGCTGTTCCTTTGCAGCCTTTTCCTTCAACTGAGTCTGAATGTCGTCCTGGGCTACCCGGGAAACGTCGTTGATAAGTCGTTGAATGACCACACCCTTGTCAACGCCCTGTAATGCACTGATGTTGAGCAAAGTAAGAATAGTCACTGCAGCCATTCGAGTAGGGTCTGCCATTCGGAGGATAGGACCGTAGATACAACGCTCGAGATCCTCTTCAGACTTGACTTCCTTTTCTTCGGATTCCTCGACCTTAATGATCTCTTCTCTTAAACGGGCCTCCATGGCTACAAGCCAGCGTTGCATGCAATCAGCAAGACTCTTATCCTCGGCCTTGGAACTCAGAGCTGTGTTGATACCCATCTTGTCCATCTTCTTTTTTGCGTTTCGCCATTTCTCAATAGCAGTATCGATAGAGTCCTTTTCTAGACGCATTTGGAATTCGCGCTGCTCCAGAGGATCCAGCTTGGAGATATCGACATTTTGGAGTTCGGCCATGAGATTTAGATTTCGTCGTAAAGCGTTCAGACCCTCTCCTCGCTGGGGTGTCGGACGGACCTCGGGATAATCTTCACTCGCATACGCCGCCATATCCTCATTGAGGTCCTCTTCCAGTTCAAGTCCCTCTTCTTCGCTTGCCAGACTAACGTAGCTAGTGTCCTCAGATCCGGGTTCGACTCTGTAAGTAGGGCAGATTTCAGTGATAACACCAAGGTCCTGGTCGCTGAGAATATCGGCTCTGCTCAATACTCGCAGACCGGCCTCATCAGGAGCCATGCTCATGTAACGGTTGATAAGTCGTTCCAAGCGGGCTCCACGTTCCGAGATCAATGAGGCTTTGAGCATGCATGCGATTGTCTCTGCGGTTTGTGGTATATTCTGGTTCCTTATCTGTAACTCGTACCACTTGTGAAGTCGTTCGGCTTGTTTTCGGTCGGGATTCGTTCGAAGTTGGTCCAGGGATGCGCGAAGATATTGATTGTGCAAAATGATCATTTCTTCACCAGGGAGTAAACCAGTCAAGTTAAGTCGCTTCAGAACCAGAGATGCTCGATCAAGCTTGCCTACGCGAACACAAGCATCAAAGACCGGGATCATCTCTTCGACCTCGCCAGGAACACCCTTGTTGTTGATCTTGCCAAATTGTCGAGGTGCTACTGGCTCTGGAATTGACAACAGAGACGTCGGGTCGAGGGAACGAAGGTCGGAGTAGGAGGGCGGGGGAGCCTGGAAGGGCTGTAGACCAGAGCTAGCAAGCTGGCTGTGTAAAGCGCCAAGATTGTGACCAAAGTTGTAATCGTCGACAGCTGTCGCGAGATTCCTTCCATGGTTGAGGCCAGGGCCAGACTCTGAGCCTCGGCGCTTGCGGGGCTGGTATGGCTGCGAAACAACACATCTTCGTCCCAGGTTCGTTGCTGTGATGTGTGATGGTAAAGATCTTGACGGAAGTCCAATTGATCGGAGAGCAGTAGTTCTGTGAAGAGCGAGGCTCCTTCTCGTTTGCCGAACGAACATGGTGATGGTTTGGTGGGAGTCGTCGGAAGAGCGGTGGTTATGAGGGGGCGAAATTGCCCAGCTGCGAGAAGCTCAACAGATAGTGGCTGCTGAGTTGATGGAATATTATAACATTAGGCAGGCAATAAATAACACGATCTAATGAATTCGACTCGTAGACAAGACAAGTACCAGAAGGAGTGTCGCAACAATTGTTGATGGACAAGTCTTGTCCTGTTGCTGCTGTCGCGTGAAGCAGATACTTCGAATCGATCTCCAAATTTTTCAGCATGGAAGGATTGGACGGTGAACTGAGAAACACTAGAGAGGTCACGTGTGGAACAAATCGTGGCAATAGAAAAGCAGGGGACTTCTTTTCAGACCCACCAGAAATTCGAGAAGACTGTAAAGATGAAAGTGGGTGCACAAGACTTCCAATAGAAGAGCATTGGAAATATCATTGTTAATCTTTTAAGCAATCATATTGATCTTAGAGGTTTTAAAGGAGCTTCCGGTCCATTTTGGCCCCGATTAGACCTGAAGTTGAGGTTCTGTCTAGGTCAGTACTTTCTGCTGTAGGTACTCTCCAGGGTGCAGATTTTATTTCTATGGAGCCCGCCTCAGCTGATCGAGAGCTGCAAACCGTTCCATCTTCTCCACTTCATCACTAGACTGTACCAAATTCAGCCATGACGCTCTACGGTTCTTTAGCTCCGTGACTCTGATTTTCTAGTCTTGCATCTCAATCGAGAGATCAATTTCAACATGCTCACTCGACCTGCAGCTGCGGCATTGAGTTGCCGTCAATGCCAATCCGCTATTGTTCGTGCTGTTGTATCAAGGCCAGCCACAAGCTCTTTTCGCAGCTTGCCACAGACCACTTCACGACAGCTTCCTCTAGCGACAAGGTTCTACTCAGATGTTAAAGTGCACGAGACGATAATCGAAAAAGAGTCTTCGAGCCCGGTTCCTCCAAGCGACGCTCTTAATTCGGAACTCGAGGCAACAGAAGAGGCCGAGGATCCTGAAGATGTTCCTTGGTTTCTCGAAGTTGAACCCCCGCGACACCCCGAGAATCAACATGCCGTCCAATTACCAAAAATACCTGAGGGTGCACCTGAAGTCCTGGAACCAATGGTGAAATACATCTTCGAGGATATGGGGTTAGACGACATTTCTATGCTGGACATGCGCGACCTTGACCCTCCAGCTGCTCTTGGTCCCAACTTGATCATGCTTTTTGCGACAGCTCGAAGTGAACGACATCTTCACATTTCCTCCGGTCGTTTTGTGCGATGGCTTCGAAAAAATCACAACATTTCTGCTAGAGCTGATGGATTGATTGGACCTGGTGAACTAAGGACGAAACTCCGTCGACTCAGGAAAAAGGCAAAGCTGATGGGTACAAACACTGCTATCATTCCTGGTGGCGACAATGGTATCTCGACAGGATGGGTCTGCGTGAACTTTTCCTCCAACAGCGACAACATCGATGAAGCTGCCAAGGTGGATGACAGCGGCCGCTTTTCTGGTTTTGGTGCTCCTCAAACGGGCACCACAGTGGTTATCCAATGTATGACGGAATCTCGACGTGCAGAGCTTGACCTCGAGAGTCTGTGGCAGACTGTTCTAAAGAAGAGTTTGCGAGAAAACAAGCAAGCTCGCGGTGAAAAGATCAACAGCCCTGAGGAGCTCGATGAACTTCTGGCCAGCAAAGTCCAGCTTCCCAAGTCAGAATCTGCCCAACAATGGCAGGCCCTACAAAAAGCGTCCCAACAACAACGCCGTGCCTACACCACGTGTGCCCGACGGCTTTCGCCGGAGCCTTCAAATATTGCTCACACTTCTCCACCTGTACCAGATGAACTCGTTGACTTCCAAGACCACTCAGCGGAAGCGACCCCGGATCTGGAACAGGTCCGTAAGCGCTTCGAGCACATTCAGCTGGTTGGGTTACCCCTTGATCAGGGCCAAATCTATCAATTCGTCCAAGATGCTATGATGGCACCTGCAGTTGAGCCTGCTTCCGGGCCACGGCTCACTCTTGTCGATCAGATCCTACTAACGGCCGAGGAGCGAGGCATGGTCATCTGGACCGATAAAATGTTCTTCACACTTATCGAGGGAGGTCTGTCATCGCCGTCATTCGGACAACCTGCGCTTGCGCGTGCTCAGAAGAACCTCGAAACACTCATGGTGCAGAAGGACTGTCAATTCAACAATAATCAAACGAGCAGGTTGCTGTACGCCTACGCGAAACGAGGGGACTGGCCCCGATTCTGGGACACATTCCGCAGACCATCTCTCTTCAAGAAAGCCAGGAACTCAAACATCTACAAAACTGTATACCAGCAGATGGCACGTACCAACAACCAGGTCTTTTGCATCGAGAATCTACAGTGGGTGTATGATGAGATGATCAACGAACCTCAGCCTCTACCCATGATTGACCCACTGTATGGCTCGCTCAAGGCGTGCATCAGGGTCGCTGATCCAGCGGCTGCAAAGCTCTTGCAATCAAGCCCTGGTGATATTCAAGTTCGGTCACATTATGGCAGACAGAGGTTGGCGAACAGACAGTATCTCAAGATGTTGAGGGAGGTTGAGGCTCTCCATACTGAGACTGCTGCGTACTTTGTTAGGCAGAGAATGTATCAAGGCACGAATGTGTCTAAGGAACTGGATTTGAACGAGGAAGAATAGTTTCTCGAATAAGCATTGGAAAAGTATAGGATGGATTCGGGTCTTGTGTATAACAAATCATATGTAACAATATCATGATGCATCTAGGAATATGAATCTCAGTCTAGGTCTCGAGTAGCACCTCATGACTTGCAATGGTGTATCCTCTCAATGACGTATCGCTCTCCCTTTATACAGTTATATCTTGGAACTATGCAGCCCTTGCAGTCAACTCTTCTTAAGAGCCTCTCTCAACAAAGGCGCAACCTGCTTTCTACTAGCACCAAGCTCCTTCTGCCTCCAGGCAAACCTCTTGTGCCCATGGTCGTCCAGCTCTCCCTCCTTCCACGTCTCCAGTTTCAACTTATCACCAGCTTGCACAAACCTATCCACCGCCTCACGACCTTGGTCGGTGATACCCTGGACAAGCAGGTGGCGCTGAAACTCTCCGTTGGGATGGGATGTGGTCATTATGCTCGCCACATCGAGCTCGCGCTCTTTCGCCCAGTCCTCAAAAGCATCGATCAGCGGTTCTGGAGCACCGGCTTTGTTGACGAGGTAGTTGAAGTCTTGTACTACACAGCTTATCCCAAGCTTTAGGCCTGAACCATCCCATTCTTTGTAGTCTTTGCGTAGAATGTCGCGGAAGCTCAAGTCGGAGATATCCTCCTTTACAGCGGAGATCTCGTCAAAGTAGGCTGTGCGGTCGAAGGGTTTGTGCATGCGTCCTTCTAGGAATTCAACTGCTTTCAAATCTTTCTCTCGAACCTTTTCCTTGGCCGTGAGGTTTATCGTGTCGGATATAATAGGAGCAAGCGCAAGTCTAATGAGTTTGTCGTTCTCCATAGCCGCATCGCTATCTTCAGGATCCTGGCTTGAAATTGCCTCCCAGGTCTTCCTCGTCTCATCCACCACCAAGCTCATACAGCTTCCACAAGGTTCAACAACTCTTGGGTTTGCATCTTTGCCAATAACGTTCTCATCAGCATGGTGATCAACACAGCCAGTAACATGGTCCGAAAACTTCTTAAGTGGACCTGTGAGGGAGTTATGATCAACCAACAACCAGTTTGTTTCCTCGGGCTTCAGGTCTGGGAGTTCAGATAGAGTCAGGAGATCTTTTAGAGTGAGTCCAGCATGTTTGAGGACTGCTGACATCTCGGTGCGAAGAGCGAGGTCATCGCGGGGCAGGTTTGAGAGGGGAATGTGTAGGGTATGAGGAGGGGTATGAGTGCGCATATAAGCGTAGACGAGAGCTGAGCAGAGAGAATCGAGGTCTGTTTCTGTTAGCTGAGACTGTCTTTAGATATAAGTAGTACTTGACTTACCAGCTGATTCATTCCCTACAACGAAAGTGAGAGATCCCTTTCGCTGCGCCGCCGGAGCTGTCAAAGCAGCTCTCGCTTTGGCCAAAAAGCCGCCCAACGACAGTCTCGAAGCTATATTGACAGAAATCGCCATGTTTGATGCAAAGAATGAGAAATAAAGGAATAAAAAGTGCGCAAAAGAAGAACAAGCCACCTATAACGTTTAAGAAACCAAAACTCAAGAGTCCCTGCATGTGTTTTATGTAAGTTGTAAGTTAAAAGCTTAAACGGTCAAGACGTCACCCAGAACAATTTTGCAGGGACCACCAGCCACAAACCTGTCACTTGATGGAGCTCGCCCCATCCTTGATAGTTGGGTCAGAGTCAACGCAGTAGCTGGTGCTTACTGAGGAATGAGAAAGCTATAGCATTAGTTTTATACATGCATTTTTGTCTGAATTCATCCAGTCTTTGGGTGTTATTTTATCATTGCGGTGGAAATGGCTTGCGCGACGTAACTCTATGCGTGACATTTATATGCAAGGTTGCCCTGCTGATGCCAATCAGCCCTACATTAACTTTGTTATGTATTCCTTGTAATCAACAGGCCTATGCCTCCCTGGCACAGTAAATCTCACTCTGTTGAGCAAGTATTTGGAACATGAGAGCACTACCTTGAGGTATGTAGTATGTGTCTTCTGAATTCAACAATTTATCGATGCCTGCATCTAATCATTAGAGTACCATAAGCCAAGATAACTACAGACTGACGTGCATGCTGCTTCTATAGCCAGGCACAACCACAAATGAGCATGATTTCTGTTTTCACATGAAAAGGCAATCTTTCCATGTGTTCTATACGGATACCACGCTCTCATATTATTCCCGTGAGCAGTCGTAGACCGCCTGTAACGTTACCAAGTACATTCTATCTCCAACTACCGGCTTCTCACCGCTTCCCTATTCGGTAGTATAACATCATTGTCTCCAATTCTGCCCGCTTATCTCGCCTCATGTCCACCCCGCTATCGGTCCCGCCGTTACACGAGCAGGAAGGGTCCATCTCCAGACCGGGCCTTGCAGCCTGCGCCCTGGCCGTTTTTCGCTCAACAGTCATATCTCCAGCTCAAAACTTCCTGACCCTGTAAACTATTTCTCTCCTTACATTGGATCTAAGCACTGCCCAAAATGGCTCCTCTTCGCCTCGCTATCCTCGAAGCCGACACCCCGCAGCCTCAAACTCGCGATCGCTTCGGTGGCTACACTGGTGTCTTCACTGCGCTCCTCCAAGAAGCTGCAAAGCCTCAGAAGCTAGAGGATCTGGTTACTATCAAGGGCTACGATGTAGTGAACGAACTACACTCTTATCCATCCCTCGACAACATCGATGCGGTTCTCATCACTGGCTCTCGACACACAGCGTTCGATAACGACCCCTGGATCATCAAGCTTGTCGAATTCACAAAGAAAGCCATTGACACGAATCGCATCCGAGTGGTAGGCGTATGTTTCGGCCACCAGATCGTCGGACGAGCTGAGGGCGCCAAGTGCGGACGCAGCAATAAGGGATGGGAGGTTGCAGTCACAGAAGTTGATCTGACGGACAAGGGCAAGGAGATTTTCGGGTTGGACAAGATGGTGAGACCCGTTTTGCTGCGCACGTTATTGTATGACTGTTTCACTGACCTTGTTACACAGCGCATTCACCAAATGCATCGCGACATTGTGGATGAGTTCCCCAAGGGTTCAATCCCACTCGGCTCCAATGAGATCTGCGAAGTGCAGGGTTTCTACTCACCAGGACGATATCTCACAGTTCAAGGACACCCCGAGTTCACCAACGAGATCATTTCAGAGATTCTCTTCAACCGCCATACAGTTGGCATCTTTACGGATGAAGTGTATAACGAAGCTATGAAACGCGCGCCACTTCCCCATGATGGTGTTGCTATCGCCAAGGCTTTCCTCAAGTTTTATCGAGAGGGTTAGAGGAGAAAAGATATTGCTGGAATATTTATTGAGGAGTTTATGCGACGAGAAGTTTCTCTGCACCGCTAAAACTTGAAAAAGGAGGAAGCGTTCGAATTGCACATTATACCAAATGGCGAAATGCATAAATCTGTTTTGCTAGAGTAACGACACCAAACAACTTGAGAGATTATTATTGAAAATGATCACCAAATACAAACACAAATCCCCTTTGCATGCTGATCTGTCTGTCAACTTGGATACAGAATTGGTGATAAGTCTGCGCTGAGAATACTATGGGTGCGATTATAAGGTGGTTGTAGATAACTACCATCTACATGCATGCTGCAATGTTATGAACAATAACTCGATCGTCTCCTGTGTCATTATCGTGAGGTCTTGATATTGGATTGTGTAAGTATTCATTGTGCCCACTGGGTACGCACTCTGGAAAGGAGTGTTTTCATCCCAACTCAGCAACCCAAAGGAGCTTCTCTTGCTGTACGTAGGCATGATAATATTGCAGGGTTTCATTGCCTCCCTCTTATCTCAACTCAGAGAACATTCTCCAAAGCCTAGGCCTAAACCTAAGCCTAGTCTAAGGCCATCCGCACAAATCGAGGCAGTGATTCATGCCTCCTTCTCTCACGGGTATATAAACCCTCCTTCATCTCTCCTTCATTCATCTCCTCTTTCCTTCAACTTCACCCCTTCACCCCTCTTCCTCTTGCATCTTCCATCTTCCCCTTTCGTCTTCCGCCATGGCTCCTTCAGTATCCTCTGTCGCTGGCACCAGCCAGCCCGTGATAAAGAAGGAGGAAGATGATCCTAATGATGAACACGCTTTCCTCTTTTCAAATAAGACTGAAGCAATGAAGGGTGGCTCGAAGCAGGCTATCTGCATCGATGATGATGATGACGGCGACGAGAGTATCTCGGAGCTGTTCACCCTGCCTCGAGAGGCTTCAGGTAACGACAACCTCAAGATCGCCAAGGAAGAGAGCGACGAGGAAAGGGAGAGCTTCAAGATACAGGGACTGAAGCCGCAAAAGAACCAGGGAATCACAGTCGAACAGTTCTTTGACACGATTGTCGTTGAGCAGGACACTGGTGATGGAGACGCAGATGACCCGGACGCCGAAAATGACGAGGGATCAGATTATCACGATTCGGACGACTCATATGACTCAGACGACTCAGATTATTCGGAGGCTCAACAGAAGAAACTCAAGTCAAAACAAGGTGTCGCTAAAGTCAAAAGGATTCTCGAGGAAGATGAAATGATGCGAGACGCACTGTTGTTCAAGATGGGGAAGGGAGAAAAATTAAATCTCAAGGAGCATCGGCATCTCGAGAAACTTCATGCAAGAATCGCCCAGACGAAGAAAGGGCTTCCTTCACCTACAAGAGGGTCTCTACCAAGGACAGCACGCGAATACTGGCAGCGCCAGTTGGAACGAGAAACTGAAAAAGAGCAAAGCAAGCGAAAGCCAGACAACGATGAGACAAACCCCAGAAAAGTCCAGAAAACAGACGCCCAAACTCGACCTGGAGGTAACAGTGGAAGCAGCGAGTTCTTAAAGGCAGCAGAACTATTTACTTCCAATGGCACCGGCAATGAGGATGCCGAGACTGGTGAACCTGCAAATGAGATCAGAGCCACTACACATGCCTCCCAGATACGGCAAATAATGGCCGGTATGCCTGAAGGGAATGATACCAGACACACTAAGACCCAGAAGGACGACCTAATCGAAGCTGTAAAATGCTTTGGATATCGGAGGGTCAAGGCTGATAACGGTAAATGGAAGCTCAAGGGCATGAGAACGTCTATGCACAGTCAGCAGCTCGCGGGTGCTTCCTGGATGGCCATGCGTGAAGCCATGGAATTGCATCCTCCCGGAGGGATTCTAGCTGACGAGATGGGCCTCGGAAAGACCATCACCACTTTGGCAACAATCGTTGGCCATCCACCAGAGCCAGAAGACAAAAAAGAGTATTGCAAAGCGACTCTTATAATTGCCGACAATTCTCATTCTGCTCTGAGGACGTGGATGGAGCAGATCAACAACCATACTTCAGCAAAGTTTGCTGATAAATGCGTTATCTACTCCAAGTCACTTGGAAAACCATTAGAATGGTGGAGAAGGAAGAATGTGGTGTAAGTTTGAACTTTGAAGGATCTCGTCGATTACAGCCAGCTAACACATCAAAGCATCACCAATCTGAACGAATTGCGTACACAGTTTCTCAGCAAGAAGGAATACCAAGAGCTCAAGGCCAAGTGGGCAGGAGATGAGGCCGGGCTTCTACAGGCTCTCGCAAAGTCGAGGAAGATTGGATCTCTCTTCAAAGTCAACTGGTATCGAGTCGTTTTGGACGAGGCTCATGGAGTCAAGTCCCAAACATCAGCTGGTCGGTCTTGTCACTAATTTTATCATACAAACTAACCAGGAATAGGAACGCTTGCAGTTTGGCATCTGAATGCCAAGTACCGGTGGGCGTTGACTGGTACACCCTTGTCGAACAAGTTGGACGGTATGTCTATCTTCAGCCGTGAAATGCTCCTCACTCACATGAGTAGAATTCTATCCCTACCTGAAATTCATCGGTTGTAGATTCACGACTACAATGAGAAGATTCCGAGCTGTGTATGTCCGGAGCGTAAGTGTACCACCCTGTCTGTCTATAACTCTAACAGAACCCAGGAACAGGCAAAACAAAACTTCGAGGCTTTAGTCAGTCTTGTGATGCTAAGACGGTAACAACATAATATCCCCATAAAGACTTGATATACTGACTTTTTCTAGAAAGCAAACTGATAAGTTCCTGGGATGCACTATGGTCCCCCTCCCGAAGAGCCACCGCCAGGATATCTGGGTTCCGATTTCGGGCTGGGAGAAGATTCACATGGAGTAAGTCTCGACTTGGTACTTCACATACTGCTGCTGACCTATCTTATAGTATTCTGGATGGTTCTTACCAAGCCAAGCTTCTTGATGCTCAAGCCGACAATCACGAGGCTTTAGCAGACGAACAACAGCAGGATCCCCAGGAAGAGGAAGATGTCTCCGACAACGAGAGCGAAGCGGAGTTCGAGAAAGATGGAACGGAAGGATCTGAGGCGACAAACCTCTACAGAGTCCAGAACCTCAGATGCATGAGGCTGGTACAACTGACCTCTCACCCACTGAACCTCGAAAAGTTCTACCGAGAGGACAATCGTGAAAAAGAGATCCGGTTGACACTCGACCGTTTCAAATCTGAGATAACCAAGGCGAGCATTGAAGAAGACCAGAAAGCACTGGAAGCATCGCTCAAGCCCGCTTATTCTTCAGGGTTTCGCCAGTTGGAGTTGGCGATCAAGGACAAGTTTGGAGGTGCCCAGGAGATGGCAGAGCTGCTGAAATTGGCAGCCAACGAGAAAAGGGTCCAGGACATTACTTGCCGGCTTTGTCGCAAGAAGGCAATTCCCGTTAAGCCAGTTCAGAGCGCGAATGTAAGTGGATTTACATCAATCATATAGAGCGTTGCTAACTTTGCTAGTGCGAGCATATCTACTGCACAGACTGCCTTGTCATCGCGCTCAGTGGTGTGGGCAAATCAGGCCGCCCTCTTGTGGTAAGTAGTCCAGCAAAAATGATTGTCTCTCTGGAGACTAGTGCTGACTCTAGGTATAGCCCCCTCAGTGTCGCAAAAAGGGATGCTCTCCCAAACTTGGGTTGGGCGAAGCAATCAAGACCCCTGCTTGTATCGACGCGGCCGTAAAAGCCATCAAGGGTTTCAAGGAACCTGGAAGAGATAGCATCGGGACTCGATGGACAGGAGGTCCAAAAGAAAAGGCTTCCTTCTTCCGTGCTGTCTGTGGCCGTAAAGATATCGGCTATGGTCCAGTCAAGATGCCGCTTAGCTCCAAGTTAAAGGCTACTCTAGCAGTAATGTTAACTTGGATGCAGGAAGCTCCCGATGACAAAATGATCAGTAAGTTTTCTTGGGATTCGTTCAATAAGATGTACAAATACTGACTCTGAGCTTAGTCTACGTACAGTGGACAAGAACTGCCAAGTCTCTTGGCTGCGTGCTTGAGAGCATGGGCATCAAGTTTGTTTACTACAACCGCATGGCCAATAAGAAACAGAAGGCTCGGGCTTTGGATGAATTTACCAACAATGGTGAAATCAAAATTCTGGTACGTTCTGCCTTAAATCACGAAGCATAAAGGGGTCTAACAACACGCAGGTATCCTCTATGAAGTGCGGTGGGCAGTCATTCAACCTTCAGATGGCCAACCGCGTCATCATAGTAGACGAATGGTGGAACAAAGCTGTTGAAGAACAAGCTTTGAAGAGAGTTTTCAGACCGGGTCAACTGAAGCAGACCTACCTTGTTCGCATCATGGCCAAAGACACCATAGATGAACGAATCGTGATGCTGCAGAACGCCAAAGAGGCGATCATCAAGGCTGCTCTCCAGGACGAAGAGATGCAACCTCACTTCTCGGGTGACCTTCAGCTTCGAATGCTGTTTTCCGAAAAGGATGAGCAGACACTGATTAGCGAGATGGAGAAGGAGACTCGCGCCAAACAGACGAAATAGTAGTTTTATTGGAGGAAAGGCGGATATGGGTAGCATTTCGGGAGATGCTTTTGTTAACAAATATTGCTGGGATTTATGGATGACGCATGCAAATTGAGAGGACAGAGAAATAGCAAAGAGGATCATCATGCCACTTCTGAAGCAGACAGGACAGGACATATTCACCAATACCCCCAGATAGCACTCGATAACAGATTGGCAAACACTATTTAACAGATGCAGAGCAGGCCCAAAAGTACAGACGTCTATGTTAATAATCTACTGAGAGAGTCACTCTGGAACAGGAACACATATATATTATAATCCGATGTATTTTGGAACTCGCACAAGCCCTAGGTTATGGCCAGTGTCTGCTATGGTATCTAAGAGTTACTCCGTCTAATCTAAAACATGTTTGACATATATGCCAAATAACCACCCAATGCATGCACCCCAAATGCGCAACGCCATCTAATGCAAGTTCAAGTTCATGATGCCCCGTCATGACCTATACCTATGAAATTCCGGGTATCTCCATCCGCACGCTCTCCAAGCCCTCAACCTTTTGCCATGCAGCCCTTATTCGCATCCCATATAGTTATTTCCTCATTACTCATCGGCATCCCACCACTGGGGGGCTGCCCTCGCTGCTTTGCGGGCCTCGTTGCCAGCCTGGCGATCCCTTTCCCAGTCAGCCTGTTCCTGCTGTCGTCTCTTTTTCGCGAATCGAGAATCGAGTGTCATTTCCTCTCTTGTGCGTCCGACTCTTGTACTCACGTCGGGCACTTCTTGTCGTCTTTTCCAAAATTGGACGTTGATGCGTTTTAAGGCCTGGCTATGCCTCCAGGGCTTCTCCTTGAGAGAAAAGACCACGGCATCGGCCAAACCGTGGAAACATAAGAATGTGATACTGGCTAGTCTCATGCCATAGGGAGCGCCTCGTCCATATCCAGTGAGTTGTACGATGAAGGGTAGGATCCAGATGACGACGTAGACTATCGGATAGATGAATAGTAACCGGAGTTGTCGCAGGATCTTTTCGCGTGACTTGACAGTACCGGGTGTGTTGAAGTCGCTCTGGGTCAAGACGATGTTGGTGTCGTTGCTGCGTGGACTGTCTGGCGTGCGACGGAGTATGGCGAAAAGATTAGGTATTGACGGCGGTCTAGACGGAGCGTTTGAGCCATCATATCGATGAAAGAAGTCGGTTTTTACAGTATATGATGGTGATACAACATCAGGGAGTGGAGTTTGGTGGACAGGCTCGGGTTTTGGATGGATGGCTGAAGGGGCGATTACATCGTCCGAACCGCAGCGAGTTGTCCCCGTTGAGTTCTGTGAATCAACTTCCGTCTGTTCAGACTGAGATGTCAGATCGGTACCAAAGTTAGCCATCCACATCTGAGCCGATCCTCTTCGCGCCAGTCGCGCTGAATGAAGCCTGCTGGGATGCGTCGATCCAGGCATGTCCAAATGGAAAGAGTTGAATGCCACCAGCGGAGGTCTTGTTGTCCGATCTTCAGATGCGGTGAAGGAATTTCGCCGTGAAGGGTTGGAAGAAGGAATCAGACCATGGGATTTTATCGTAGGAGTCGGCGGTGCAGTGGCGATACCTTGGTGCAAGGGATCGAGACTTTCAAGACCCGACATTTTTGAAAGGGTGTTCTTCGAACTGTCGTTTCCGGAGCCGAATCGACTCATTAATACTCGAACGTAAACGTATATGCCTATACATAGGCAGAGAATAACAGTAAAAGCCATGTAGCGAGGAATCCAAGAAAGCGCCAGTCTCTTCCACATCGGGTTGAACGGGAGATAGCAAAACTGGCCAGTGTTAATGTAACCGGGGCTTTCGATGAATGCTAGTGAAGCCATCACAATAGGTATGATGGCGGCGAGAGCATAAGCCGCCTTTCGATATGGGTAGAGGCCTTGCTCTCCGCGAAAGATGTACAATGCAGTATGTACTGAGATGAGAGCGACAGAAACATCAGAGGCTTCTATACTGAGAGCAAGGAAGAATCCGCTGACTTGACAAAAGGTCTCAGTCGTTTCGATCTTGCCAGCGACGAGCTCCACGGCGGGGAAGATGAGTAACCAGAAACTCTTGAACATATCACTGTAAATGAGTAACATGATGAGGCTTTTTCAAGGGGTCAGCAACAAAGGGCAAAGGAGGAGACACGGGATTTGAGACTCACTCATGGCGGAAACTCCGCCTCATTCGAAAGAACCAGAAGGAAGTTATTATCGTTGCAAGTATACTTATCGAAGCGGCGGTGAGAGTCGCAACATGAATAACGTATGTCTGATGGGGAGTAAGAGCAGGCATGGTGAACTGCTTTACTCGACGTGGCTCGAGGCTCAGAGCCGTCGTTGGAACTGAAGCTGACCATGGCGAAAAGCCCTGGGCATTGCCTTCTTGAAGCCCGGGAGGCATGGTGGAGATGACGGGCGGGAAGTGGAGGAGAATCGTCGATCCCTTGAGTTCGGTGGGTATGTGTCAGCCAGAGAGAAGCGGATCGTTTGCTTGTCGTTAGACTGTCGATGTCTTAGTATCGAAATATATCAAGACACGCGAGCTGTGATGACCAACTGGAATCGACTGGTGACACTGGTGACAGTCGCATCGCGAGATAGTTTCAACTTGTCGAGGTTGGAGGCCAGCACAACCCCTGCGACAAAGGGAGGGAGGGGAG
>JABSTL010001632.1:0-12314 GCA_013759095.1 Fusarium sp. NRRL 29148 | reverse complement strand
GTATATAAGCTGAAAAATGAATGGTGTCCATGGTGTTTTGATCTAGTCGGTGCCTACTTCTGTGGAACCCAAAATCTCATTGAGAATCTCTGAACATAGGCCCACAGCCTCCGCTGGGATTAAAGGGGCTGAAATCGAGCCAATTAAGTCGAACTTGGTTGTAATGTCCGTCTCAGCCCTCGAGAAATCCTCCAAACGCTGTTCGACTTCTTTCAGACTCTTCAGCAAATCTTCAACCTCTTCCTCAGCTAGAACCAATAATTCCTTGATAGGAAGTATGATGGGCAGATGAGAAGGGCTGATACCTTGTCTGATAGCGTTCTCAATAGACTCAAGTGGCTCCCGAATTTTGGTCTGACGAAAATGATCCGTCCTTGGGATAAGAGCCTTGATGGTGCTACTCACGTACGATCCATCGACTAAGCTGCTGAAAATGCGCGCCAGATGCATATCATCTGTCTCGGGGGTAATTCCTGCTTCTTCAAACATGGCTCCAAAGTTCTTATACCACTCCAAACTCTGCTTAAAGCAACTAATCATTCCCAAGAGTCTTTTGTCATAGATCTCTAAGTCAGATAGAGACAATCTCAGAATCTCAGGTGTGATCGGAACTATGTGTTCTGTTTGCTCTTTCCAGAAATCAGACCAGGCTGGGAGTTTGTCGATAACTATTTTCAAATAGCAAAAGAGTGATTGTCGAACTTGATGCCTTTGAGAGGGATCTGCCGATGGTATTTGCTTAATATCTTCGTCTGCGAATTCCTATATGCACAGTTAGGTTTATACTGCAATGCCTTCTGTAGTATAATATTCAATAAGACTTACCAAATGGGCAAGTTGATTTCCAAACGTTATTACTCTTAGAATCAATGTTGCCGTAAATGACAGTTGACTAGATGATAGTGTGTTGAGTTTGTTCAAATAGCCTTGCAGCCGCTGAAACAGTTTCTGCTCTAGCCGTCGTTTGGTGATCCAGGTCAGAATATGAAGAGCTTTACAACCAACATCTGTAGCTTCCTCATCGGGAATATGAGACATTGGGTTCTTCCAAGACATGAACTCAAATTGGGGCAAAGCACAAAACAATAAATATTTGTCCTATCGTGCATTAGTAAGCGTTTTATTTTAAAGCAGTAGATTTACCAGATCTTTCCCCTTCTCCTGGTATTGGGGTGGAACAGGAACGAGAATTGGATGCTCATGCCAGGAAGATGGCTCTGGTTGAACATCTGCGACTTGGGATAGATGATCGAACATGGGCGCGTCGTTATCAGTAGCTTTTTCCAACAAAGATGTCAGAATATTTGCGGCTGCAGCCCAGTTTACTAGAGCGTAAGTCTTGTATGGCGGAAACGTCTGAGCCTGGATCTTTCCGTCTGCTCCGCTACCACCGAGGGCAGACACTAAAAGTCCGGCTTTCACTACTGTGGCAATATCTAGATTCTCGACGGTTTTCTGCTGAGATTTGGAGCCTATTGACTCATTGAAAATATTAGCAACTAATTGTTCACCAAGCACATAGGATGACGGACCCAGGAAGTAAGGCTGTAGCTTCACAATGTCGAAGAAATTTGCAACAGCACATGGAGAGATCCAGAGGGTCGCTTTTGACAACTGGAGGCAAGGTTCGCAAGGAAGACCGCCAAAACACTATATGGACATCAGTACTCGATCTTTTCGGGGATCAAATTGTTCCGCCGGAAGTACCTTCTGTTTCAGTCTGCGACACCTTATGCAAACCCCTCGTCTCCGTGCTTCTTTGCGGTTTTGTCTTTCCTGAGCTGAAAGAGGGCCCTTCTTGCCACCTCTGCGGAGTGGTGGTAGCGTAACTGGCCGAACTGGACCAAGGGCTCCTATTGGTTGGGCCTCCGTCGCAACCGGTAGATACATCTCTGCTCTCGGAGCGGCCAATGAAGGCTCACTTTGCGGGTGCAATTCCTGGGTGGGAGCTTCAGAAGAGGCAGACAGGATAGACTGTGTACTGTTTCCGTCAAATTTTGGCCCATTCTGATGAGATAAGGCGCCATGCGGGATCTGGGCCGCCGCATTCATACTAGTTTGAGAGGAAGAATCGAGAATGTTTAGCAAATCTGATGACCAGACCGCATCATTTGAGTGATGCGTGCTATCTGCAAGTATCTCTCCGATACTGATATTTTGATCTGGATTGTTGAAGCCCGTTGGCCAGTCCAGCGAGGGGCGCCAAAACTGATTGAGAGCATCGTTCAACCCTTCAAATTGTCCGGTTACTCCACTCGAGGATGCTTCTGTTTCGGTGTAATCGCCGAGGGCCTGATCACCTACTGGTCCCTGAAACAACCAGATATCACTCAAGAAGGTATCAAGATTGGAAGTCTCAATGCTTTGGCTCTGAGGCATGGCTACGAAGGGCTGAAGTGGGAGTTCGTAGTCGGGGTCGAAGGAATACAAAGGCCAGGTGTCAGTGGCGTTGGTCTCTTCGTGCTGAATGTCGAGATCAAGCTGACCTTCGTTGTCCATAGTGTTGTTTTGCGGCCAATCGAGCCCAAACGCAACATCTTGACTCGAAAAGTCCAATTCAATCTCAGCAAGAGGCAAAGCAACCGGTATAGACGTGGGCATCGAAGGCTTGTTGTAGGTATCGCAATCAAGGTCAGTGGGTGCCTGGGCTGGTTCGCAAGTGAGAAAGATGTCATAATTGAGAGCAATAGAGCATATCCCTTAGATTATGAGAACTCACTGTCAATTTCCTGTAGAATTCTATGTCCTGCTTCTTCATTGATAAGAGAATCAGGCAGGAGTGCTTCGGTGATTTCAGGGTTAGGAATCAGTTCGGTCAGCTCAGAAGGTTCTTCCGAAGCAAGTTCCGTAGAATCTTCTGAGTGAAGCTCCATGTTGCAAGTGTGTTAATCGTTGAGAATTGCTATACTCTGAGTTATACCGTCTTGGTTGAAGGGACAACACGTCGGTTTTATATGTCGAAGAGATACTTCTGACTTGTACATGGAGGAACTGTGCTTGACAAATTGGCCCACTTCCCCTCAGTTCTTAGCCATTGTTAATGAGAACCGGGTAGTTGAAAATCAGCTTAGCCCCATCAGTAAATATACCATCCAATAGCAAGGTGAGCCGGCCAGAGCGCCAAGACAAACAAAGTGCTTGGGGTCTGCATGCTGCCAATCACAAGTCGGGCCGGCTGCGGCTTTGTACATGCGTGTGCGCTTTGATAAGTTCTCTAACTGTCTGTATAAGGAATAGCACAGTTCAGTATAGATATTATTAGAGGGAGTACTGAGTACCCTGCGCTAAGTCTTTAAGAAACTTCACGTAACGTGGTTAGTTTGCGATATGCGAATTATCATGTCAAATTCAAGGAGTAAAGATTCCCCCCCCTCTTGGTTCCTTTTTGCATCCTCTCAGATTGCTGCGCTTAAGGTGGTACAGCCTATTTGTAGCATGATGTATGATTAGCAGTTAGAGGCGTAACCGTCACGTGTGACTTGGCCCACTGTTGCATCAATCTTGCCCACCAAGTTGGTCAAAGCCCAGGGCTACAATCAAGTACAATCTTTTCTTTTTTTAAGAGGTATTAATTCCTCGAATTGATCAGAGGCCTAGGAAGAAAGAAGCTGACCTTTCCCATCTTCACATCATGTCTCAACCCCAGAGCGGTCACCATTTGACGAATCGAGTCTCTACTCCACCAACCCAGTGCCGCTGTCATGCCTCGCCGCCTTGCACCGATGAACGCGCACCAACATGGCGACCATAACCGAGTTTCGCCCTGAGAGTAGTTGAGATGGCGCTGAATAGATGCGAAGAGATTGAGCAGTCGAATTATTGCCTTGGACCACTTTGGCTTCCAAGCTTTCGCGAAGCCTCGTTTCTGCACTGGCGACACGCGACGGATCTGAATCATCGCGAGCCGGGAAGTCAAGTCGATTTCAGCCGCAAAACAAACCCATGAATTGAGTCTTCTACGCATAGCTTCGGTCCCGAGACCAATGGTCCGTCGACAGTCTGAAAACACTGCAAGTTGTAGATGGAGAAAAGTCAGTGACAGACTGGAAGAACACCTCCCATCTACATTATTTCTACCTACATTCTAGCCTTCTTAGCCGACTTCACAACACCGTCATCTTTAAACTTGGACCTCATGTGCGACTCCCTTCAAAACATCAGAGCCCTACAAGAGTCTTGTCAGTAACATGAAGCGTCAACGCCTTTCTTTCACAAGGTTGCTTAACTAGCATTTATTCGCCTTGAAAGAGTAGACTGAATTCAAGCTTGTGCCCTAAGGACAAGATTTAACTATGGGCTATTCCAATCCGTGAAAGCTCATCACAAGAGTGTCTCAATAACATAACAATCTCCCATGACACTCAAGGTCATTCTGCACCTCTTTACTCCTTCCGCCCCTCCATCTCGGCCCTCAGTGCCAACACATCTCTCTCCAGATCTTCAATCATAGGGATCACGTTGCCTCTCAACAAGAAAAGCTTACTCTCCAGGGCCAACTGCCGCTGCTCTAAAGCCTGAACCTCGGCCTGGTCGTCAGGCACCCTGTCTGCAAGCGCCTTTACATCAGGCGCCTTTTCAGCATCAACCCGTTTGTAGTGGTCCCAGGCTTCACGGTAGACTTTCGTCAACTAATCACAGTCAGTTTCTATCTATTTCACAGCGAGACTAGAGCTACTTACCACTTTAACAACATTGGAGTCAGCTCCGAGGTTTTCTCTTGCTTCTCTCAAGGCAATAAGGTACTGGTCGATATCCTCATGAATGGCCCAAAGACAAAGTTGTTTCTTGGAGAGCTTTTCGGCAGGGGTGCTAGGCTGCTATGGATCAATACTCGGTATCATACACTGATGAGAAAGAGCGTTGACTTACAGCTTGATGGTGACTGCCATCTTCAGCACATGCGGATTCCTCATCGCCAACACCAGCTCGACTGCCCAAGGGCTCGTCGGCTTCGGGGATCGGGCTAACGACTTGGTCCTCGTTGTCCAGGCGTGGTGCCTGCGCGGGTCGCAGGGGGGAACTGGCGTCCGGCGACTGTCGCCGTTTCCTGCCAGAGGCACGTAGCTTAAAGGGCATTGTAGGGCGATGTATGGTGAGAGTAAGTCGAGTGAGAGTGACTGCAAGTGATTGTGAGATGCAAAGAACAGGCGGCAATGGGGGGTTTTGTACTTCTCACAGAGGCGATATAACGCCAATCAGAGGCCGATGGTGGCTTGCTTTCTCTGAAGGCCATTTTGACGGGTAGTGACATGAATTATGAGTGATCTGTAGTTATATCAAACAGTCACTCGAACGAATGGTGCTCAACATGACGGTGGGAATGAGGACCAGCCTCGTCGGTACATGATCACAGCCTGATTTATAACAATTCCAGGGCAAGTATATGTGGTAAACTGTTAGCTCGGGTGTACTGCGGCCGTCTCTGGTATACCCTTGCGCGTTAACGGCATTCTGCTGCTGTCCGTTTGTAACGGCTCGGGTGCCAACAAGTCAACACCTGTGCACGCCTGAAGTTCGAAAAATGGGTGAAGGTCTCGGATCTCTCATCTTAGCTTAGGAAATCGCGATCTGCTGTCAACCGTTATGTGCCTTTTAGCGCAGACCCGCCAGCAATATCGCCTCCTAGGAGATGGCGAGGGAAATGGCTACTCCACCTAGACCACCGGCTGCGAGCACACTGCAGATTCTAATATAAGAAATAAAAAATTCGTACACATTCAAACACCAAAGTGAACATAAGGTACCCAGTGCAAATCGCTGTGTCCTTCGTCCTCCACCGCAACGACATCCCGCGGCCTTTGCTGTTGTTCACAACTAGCCAGACCTGTTTCTTGAGCACGCCCAATCCCTCCATCATGGTTCTCTCTATTCCTTGCTTCTGTGGTTCTTCCCGGTCGACTGCTCAGCCAGATATCGCGGAGCATTCTGATAGTATGGTGAAGTCCATGGCTAACAGACTCGTCCAATATACCATTATCTCGGATGCGACCATAAATGCCTCTTGCAACATCCATGCATAAACGGTCTTGTACTTCCCAAAGAGTTCCAATTACATGGCGAAATCCAGCAACTTGGCAAGCCCCTATTAGATGCAGACTTTCATCGGCGAATTTCTCATCTTTAAATCTGCCAGTTCCACATGCAGAAAGATAAGCAAGAAATGGGGATGACTTTTTAAGATTCATGTCTAACAACTCGCCTACAGTCAGGGGATTTTGCCGACCCTCTTCGAGGAGTAAATGACTGAAAGATGGGTTGGTTTCGTCTGTATAGCTGTGGCCAGCGAAGTGGAATATATTACATCCCTGCAGATGAGGCTTGATGTCTGCCTTTCGTTTGTTCTCAGGCTCGATGATGTTCAAGTCCATAGAAGAGCAAATTCCGCGAATGGCTTCAACTTCTTGACGCGCAAATGGTAATGGGGTGCAGCCAGGTGTGCTTTCAATAGCAACCAGTAGCGCTTTTGGTGGAGTTGGCTTCTTGATGGGGGCTCGACGGGATAGAATCAAAGCCTTTACTGATGAACTGTAGGACGAGATAGCCCTATCCATCACCGTCTCACCTGTCTTTCTTAAATGATACCCAGCTGCATGAAGTGGAAATTTGCAAAGAGCCCCCGTAGGCACCCACCATATGTGCGTCCATTCATTGTCTTTTGGCGTGCTTGTGAGGCCAAGGTAGTCCAGGATGGGATTTGCAACAGCATCCCACAACCACTCCAGAGTTTCAAGACTGCCAACGCTACCAAGTCTTGCTCTGCGTTCAAGATCATCCTTAGTGAGACGTGGGAGGCTCACAGCCCACTCGCCACGAGAATCCACGACTAAAGCACTGCAGTCGAACATGCTGATGTTGATGACGATAATCGGGCCTTGGAGTGCGGCAGCTCGTATCTTTGCTGCATCCGGCTCTAGAAGGAAATCTTCGAACCCAGATGTAGTACGGATATCCTTGAGCACGGCATCAAAGCGGCGCTCGCATTCATATTGTTGGCTGGCCTGTGTTGACACGGACGCGTCTTGGGCTCCGTTAGTGATACTGTAAAACTCCTCTTTGCACTTGAGGAATCGGTCTACCAGCTCTGGCTGAATCGACTGTAAGTCTTCAATATCAGTTCGCAGATCCTCGATCGACTTAGCCAGAACACCACGGCCTTTCTCCAGGAACCTCAAAGCCTTCATTGGGGACCTGGCTCCCCTGATTGCTGTTGAAGCAGCTTCACATGCCAGACCAGCAACCTGACCCAGGAGGTGCTGCTTATCCGAATTATCTAGGGAACGTAGGACAAGCGCTGGTATCAGTCCGAGTGCCTTCTCAGCAGCCTCAAACGCTTCTCTCCATTGCGATCTGACTAGGAGGTTTCTCAACAACTGCCGGCTCGCTCTGATTCGGACGTCGAGAGGAGCGTTAGTCTGACTAGAAGCAGATGCAACATGGGCGATTGACTCGTCTAATACAGCTAGATCTCTGGAAATGACATATTTCTCCCCCAACGCGTACCCGAGGCATAGCAGTCGGTCTGCATGAAATGGGTGGTCTACAGGGCTTGAATCAACAGCCTCACGGAACATCCGAATAGACTCTTCCAGCTGGATCAGGTCCCCCGTCTTTTGGAAGTTGATAAAGAAGAGCCCGGCCATGTTGCTCAAGCATGAAGAGTGCAGCGAATGGCCGAGTGGAGCGGCCTGAAGTGCCCTCTCCCCAATATCCACGCATGTGGTGTAGTCAGCGGCATCTGCCGTCCTCATATATTTTTCATTGAGCAGAGCTCCAAGATTCTTCAGCTGCCCAGCCAGTTCGATGTGGTTAGGGGGCAGGACATCAACTGCTCTTGTCGCATGTTGGATTGCATTATTCAGGTCTTCAAACAACCCAGTTCTTGAGTATTTATCATTTAACCTTATCCCAAGGTTATTCAGGATTGCCGAACGGTTTGAGACAAGAGAATCAGAGGTCAAAAGATCACTGCCAATGCGAATAGCATCTTCAAGATCCGTCAGTCTTCCGATCCTTCTGTATCTGTCCCCAACCCGAGCAGCTAGGTTTTGTGATCTCGCAGCGAATTCGACATGTCTTTTTGGCGTCATGCTTACGGCTTCCCTTGTGTACTGGATAGAACGGTCGAGATCGTCTATTTCCCTAGTTCGATAATATCGATCTCCAAGGCGAATCCCAAGATTGTTAAGAATGCCAGGCCTATCCGGGTCGTTTGCAGGCATGTCTGCTATGGCACTCTCAAGAACCTCGATGCTTGTGTTGAGGTCTGCAATTTCCCCAGTTGAAATGAATCGATCTCCGAGAAGAGTGCCAAGAGTATAGAGGGCTTTCTTATTCCTTCTGTTGACCTCGGTTTCGGTGGCTTCTCGGGCTAAGTGTATTGCATCCTCCAAAGCATTCAAGTTCCCAGTTATTAAGAATTGGACCCTGAGACGATTTGCCATGTTGTTCAAAAGACTTGGTCTGAATGGATGGCTAGTCTCAATGCTTTGTAGAGCTTCTGAAATCACCTGTTTCGCTTCCTCAAGATCAACAGCTTTCCTACTTCTGTCGTGTCTCATGCCAATGAGAGTACCAATATTGTTGAGGGCCTCGAAGTAGTCGGTAGAGGAGCTCTCCGCCGACTGCGAAGCATCCTGAGCAAAACTGATAGCTTCTTCTAGATCGTAATCCTCTTTGCGCTCCTCATACCTAGTGCAAAGGTAGGCTGAGAGATTCATTAACTGCACAGGGTAGTCTGGGTCGCCCTTTGGCATCGAATGCACTTCTCCCCTCAGTATTTGGATAGCTTCGTCGATCGAGTCGCTCCCAGCGCTCCCAGTTCCCCTCCCGATGAATAAAAGTTCGCAAAGATTTATGGAGTAGTTCGAATGGCTTTGATCATCTGGCCGAGATTCGTTGTAAGCCTCCCTTGCAAGCTGGATACCCACTTCAAGATCAGAGTCCAATCCTGTTTCCAAAAACATGTCACCAAGCCATCGTCCAAGAGAACTCTTGAACCTGTCGCAGTCTGCATGGCCACGGGGAAGTCCAGTCAAAGCTTCGCGACCCAACGAGACAGCCTTGTGTATATCAGACGCTACTCCAAAAGCTCTATATCGTTGCCACATGCAATCCGCGAGGTTCATAAGTCTCTCTGGATATGATTTATGGTCCTTGCAAGTCATTTCAATACACCGTTCCGCGAGCTGGACAGCTTCCTGTAAATCTGCTACCACGCCTTCTCGTGCATACCTCTCATTTAGGAGGCAATTGAGATTCTCAACAAGCTGCCCCCACCACGATTCTGTCTCTCTCGTCATACTCAAGGCTTGTCTTGCCATATCAATTGCTTCATTCAGTTCAGTCAAACCCCTCGTCTGTCTGTAAAGAGCTGCTAGTCGAAGTGCAATATCAATGGAAAATCGTACCCTTTCCGGGTCGTGCGTCGGAGTCGCAGCAAGCGCTTCGAGCCCTACTCCAACACACTCTCTTATATCATCCAGCGCTCTGGTGATGCGAAACTTTTGATACAGTCGATCACTCAAGTTACGCAAACCCACAGCTTTCAGCGGATCCTCATTTGCAAGTAGTGCAATAGCGCTCTTCACGAGCTGGATGGAGGCCTCGAGATCAACTCTTTCACCATGAAGTTGCCATCGATCAAAGCGTGCCGTTCCAAAGTTTATCAGACTGACTGCATAGTATGGATCGCCCTCTGGGGCCAGGTCCAAGGCCTGCTGCGCAGCTGTGACGGCCTCATCAAGAGCCTCCGAAGTGTTGGTTTTGTGATGAAGATCTCTCAGCCGAAGGAATAGACTCCCGAAATGCATGGCTTTCTGTTTATCATCGTCCAACAACAGGCTGATAGCTGAGCGGGCGGACCGAATTGAAAGCTCCAAATCAGTCACCTCTCCTGATAGGCGATATTTCTCGTAGAAAATAGTGTCCAGGTTCTTTTGAGCCGCAAATAAGATCTCGATGTCTTTAGTAATTCTGGTAGCCTCTACAAACACGATCGCAGCTTCGTCGAGGTCCGCTACCGAGCCACCCAGACGTAAGATACACCCGTGGTTAATCAAGGCTGCAGCCCGCCTAGGGTAGTCATCAGGGATAAGTTGCATCGCTTCATGTGTTAATCGGGTTGCCTCCTCTAGGTCCTCTGTGGCACCTGAAATGGAGTATCGCTCTTTTAATCGGGATGCTTGTGCAGATAGTCGAGCTCCTCGACATGGATCATCCTTTTTTGAGGCCCTGATCGCTTCAAGTCCGATAGAGATACTATCATCAAGAAGACCCGGGTCAGCGGTGTGATCATGTAAAAGGTACTTGAGATGACTGAGATCGCTCATATATTGCGCCCACGAAGGATCTCCACAAGAGGTTGCGTCGATATATTCAAGTACAATTTGGATCTGCTGTTGAATCTTTTCCATTATGTAGCACTGGCTGTTTCAGGCCTGGAATAGATTTTATAGTCTTAACAATAAATAGTTAGACTTTCTCTTTGACACAAGTAAGGCCCGTGATGCAAGCATTAGCCATCAGGGTTGTTAACTTAGAATGACTCTCTCTGAGATAAGTAGAATAGAATGGGGGAATATTTTATAAAGCTATTGTTGAGAGATATCAGTCACCAAAGGAGGTCATATTGATGTAAGATGAAAGTTCAAGACTAAGCTAAGGAGGGGGCCAATTTACTATATATAACTCAGTTTACCCCGAGGTTTAGCCAGGTTAATCTGAGGATCAGCTAGTTAGACCTTCTATTATATAATAAGTCTTTAGTATATAGAGAAAAGAGACCTATCTTTAGGTCTCCTCGATCTATTAAATTGAACCGCAAAAAGGAGGTTTACAGGGATAATTAAGGGGAATACTCTATCTTTTAAGGTACCCATAATAGGGGCTTTTAAGGACTTTAAAGACAATTAATTTTCAAGCCTTCTATAGGCCAAGCCTCGTTTTCACTATAAGCACTGAGTTGAGATAATCAATACAGTTATAAAATACATAATATAGACGAGTTAGTGCTGTCTGAAGTCACTTTTGAGGGCAATAATATCTTGTTCTAATATCTTGAGACTGTGTGAAAATAGGAGCAAGACTGGTAAATGATTTGACACAGGTGACAACCATTTCGTGCTTGGGATCGAAGTGAAGGAATGTTTAGGGCTACTTTGAAGTGGGATATCCAGTTGGCATCCTCAACCTCCCCAAAGCTTTTTATAAAGCCAGAGCACGGGGCGCACAGTGATTTAGTCATTTAGAAAGTAAACGCTGAGAGAATTATGTAGCCTGTTGGAATGCTGATAATGTTTTCAGGGCCTGCCTTATTTTTATTGTGCTATAATAAGACCATCATTTTGAGGCCTGCAAACTGCATGTCGTGATTTTGAGGCCTGCAAACTGTGTGACGTGTTGACCAATAAGGCTACTATCAACGTTACTACCTCTCTTTGTCTGATATCTTCATAAGATGGATTAGATGACAGCATTGGATATTTCGAAGTGGTGGCAGTGTTTCACGATCGGACAAGTCCATCTGAGACGCAATCGAGGAAAACAGCGACGGCCAAAGCCAGTAAAGATATTGCGACACCAACAGTTATTATTTGTGCTGGAGTTGATGACGACTTGACAACACGGGGGTTAGGCTCATGGGATTCTGTGCGTTTCGCTCCGATACCAATGAAGGCTTGATCTACCTGCATAAAGGTAGGGTCATATTAAACCATGGAAGTACCGCGTTATCTATATAGACAGATAATTCGGTCTATTTATGTTCTTCGAACTTGAGGAACGAGTCGGTCAGGCATAGAAACGTGGCAACTGTGGCTTGATCGATGGTGTACGGGGGATTGAAGAAGAATTTTGTGCTGATACTGACCCAGGTTAGCAAACACTTGTAGTTTAATCTGAAAATTAATCTAGCGGTCTGTGATGTTGATGACTCCAGGTAACCTCTCTTACGGCGTTTCAACGGATAGCGACCCCAGTGCTGCTATTCGAAGTGCACATATGAGGATGACAGCTCCATCGGCTGACTCAAAAACTCTGTTCGTGGCCCAGATTTTGCCCCTGGTGAGGCTTGTTACAATCCAGAAACCAGATCATGTCAGGGCCTCCCTCGTATTTTGGTACCATTCCAGCCGAGATGTGCTATTATTCGTTGAGTGGATGAGGATCGACTAACCGAAGATGTTGATAGAGAGCAGGCGGCATTTGGCAGGGCTGTGAATAGCGGAAACCGATGAGAGGAGGTGACAAGCATGTAATCATGAGCCGTCCTCGTAGACATGTTCTCAATAAAGGCTCTTGTGTTTGCGCTGATCGAA
>JABSTL010001630.1:0-12811 GCA_013759095.1 Fusarium sp. NRRL 29148 | reverse complement strand
CTTATAGCATTTTAAGGACTTAAATAGTTAATAGAAACAGAAACTGTACTATAAAGCTATCTTTAATTCTTAAAACTTATATAATAAAATATTATATAAATTGTAGGGGTAAAAAGGCAAGGGAGAATATAGCGATGTTAAGAGAGAAGGCCTGAATATAGGTCATTCTACATCTATATTATATCATTACATGTTCCCTGCTAAGATGTCTAGAGTCGTCATGACTTGGGACTACCAAGTATTCCCCTTGCAAGACCTCTACTGAGTCTTACAGATCGTGCCAGTATGGTGGGCAACTTCTTCCAGCCGTATGTTGCAATCCACCAACTTGCCACGCCACCAACTGCGAGACCCGTGAGGCTTATGGACCACATGTCCCAATTCCTTGCCTTCCATATAGGCATACGCATATCTGCTGTCTGCAGATGCATTGGTCGCAACTCAACACCTTTCTTGAACCGAAGTTCTTGGTCTATCATAACTTCCTCGATGAGATCAGCTGCAAGATGTTTGCGCTTGGAGTTAAGAGCTGCGATGCCTTGCATACGACGGACATTCAGGGCAAAGGAACCGCCTTCATCCTTTATGATGTTTGCAATAGCGGAGGAGATGGAAGATGGTGTGAGGTAGGATTTGTCGAGAGACATACCTACACCGGCGGCTTTTAGTCGGGCACTGTTGCAGAGCTGGTCGAAGAAGTATCCGATAACGAGGACCGGTGTTCCATGGAAGAGAGTTTCGTTGGCACTTGAGCCGCCCCCATGAGTGAGAAAGAGGACTGTATTAGGATGTGCTAGGATAGCGCGCTGCGGTGCAAAGATGGGAAGCCGAAAGTGCGGGTGGGAACCGTTCAGAAGATCAGTAATGGATATGTTTGAGCCATCAGACAGACTATAAGACTTGAGGGTGTCGAAATTGGCGCGAGGCTTTTGGGGGACAGACCATATGACTCCATTGATCGAGCCATCGTCGAGAGCTTGGATGAACCCAAGAAGATACTTTTCAAGTTCTTCGCCCGGAAGGTTGACATGCGTCCCCAGGCACACATAGATGGTCCTATCATGGCTACTTAGAAACTGAGCCAGGTCTTCGTCCAATGGAAGGTATTCATCACTCAAGATAGGTCCAACAGGTGCCATAAGAGGCGGCAATTCCTTCGGCGCTTCAAGGCCCCAAAAGGAGTTGACCAAAACAAGATAATCAGGCTTTGAAACAAGCGAGTGGCTATAGTTGACGCCAGCATCAACGCGCATTCGTTTGGTCCATATTAACCAGGGGATGATAGTAGGCAACGCGGCGAGAACCACTAATTCGTTCCAGAACCGTGATGATAGAGAAGCGTGCTCCGAAGTCAAAGCCCCATCGGCTTGGAATCCAGGCTGGCCGGGATGATAACTGACTGGAGCCATGGCATAAGGCATTTGAGGCCAGACGCTCGCTAGTTGGATATTGAACTGCTTGAGCATATCCCTCGCAGCGCCATCGGCGAAGAAGTCTGCAACAATAAAGTCGGGCCTCGTAGAGTCATTTTCGCATAAAGATCGAAGAGCCTTGTAAGTATCAGTCCAGAAGTTGTCAAAGAAGTATTTTGACTTCATCATGGGACCGAAGCCGTGTTCATGACGCCAGAGACGCATTGTTTCGTAGTGAATATCCAAATCATCTTCTGAAGCGGCGGGACCAACTGTATATACGGTTTTTATGAAGGGAAAATTAGCTGTCCAATCTTCCTGGCCTGCGCAGGTAGCGAATTGAACATCATGGCCTCGAGAGGCGAGGACAGCGCCTATTTCGAGAACTGGAGCTATTTGTCGTGTTAGCTTTGATGTGTGTATAAGTTAGCGGGTTCTGGAGAGGTAGGTAGGTACCTGCATGAGTAAACCCGCCTGTTGTGGCAAGCAGAAGGATCCTTCTGCGGAATTCATGGCTGTCAGCCATTATCTCTATATTTAGGCTTAGTAGTTGAAATTGGAATGTGTGTCTTGTCGCATCAAGATGGGTTGGCCTGTGTCGGTCTATGTATGACGCTTAGTTCTAGTGGAGGTTAACCAATTAATGCCTGACAAAGTACATAGGAGCTTGGTTCTGTATACGGCTGAAGTTTGATACCCGGCAGCAGAGAACCGAAGCCTTTACATAGCCCTGCCTGAGTAATGTAAATGCTTAGCCAAATTTAGGATGTCATTCCGAATAAACTTGGTAGACTTCTAGGTCTTCCATCGACCAAAGCTTGACATAAACACGACACAGGAAAGGATATCATAGATAGTCGATAACATTCCATTTCTCGTCTATCTCTATTATCGTCGTCCGTCGTATAGTCTTGTCTGAACTCGAGGACGTCGTCTAACTCGCTTTGAACAAATATCAAAGCTATATTCAATCCTCCTCTTGGCACTCGGCACACTTGTAAATATGTACTCAATCCAGGGCCTATGTCTGTCTGCACAATACAATGCATTACCAACAGCAATCCTAACGCCGTTCCCATGCTTTCCACGTGCAGCATTACCCAACTAAATGTCCCTTTTCATCTCAACCCGCTCATCGTCGAGATACGTTCAACGTTATTATCGACCAATCCAAGACAAAAAACTAGGACAGCATCAAATAGCTAATCCAGCCAGCGTCAAAACTGGCGTTCAGGGGGGGTATAAAGCGTTTTCCGGTTGCAAAGACAAAGTCTGGAGTCTCAGAAATGAAGTGAAAGGTAATTACGAAAAGTCATCAGGTCGTCCGGGTCTGGCCATATCGTCGACTGCTTGAGCCAACTCCTTGGCCTCACGCGCCAGCCCAAACGCGATGGGTGGCAGGGTTTGTACCCACATGCGCCATTCGTGAGAGTTGGTATCCATGCCAATGTTGGCCATATCCTGGCCTTGGTCAGCAGCCTCTAGTAGTCGTGCTCTGCAGTTTGCCAATGAGGCTGCCATTTCGCCTATGCCATAGCCTTGTGTTTCTGAAATGATATTGCTAACAACGGCATTGATAGAGCCAATCTCGCCAGTAATCTGTCGCATCTCAGCATCACCCCGGATGGTGTTCACAAGCTGCTGGATGTCGGTTGAAAGGAGGGCATTCTGATCCTCAAGGTAGAGCTGAATAATTGGTCAGTGATTTTGATCATCTAGGGTCGAAAGGTTACTGACTTTAAGGTCTTCGGCGGCTCGGGGATCCAGTTGACGCGATCCTTGCCCATTGCCTTGATTGTTCGCATTGGAGTGTCCGAGCCCGATGGGTACCGCGCTTGATTTGGACATGGGCCTTCCGGAATATGGCTCCGCGGATTGGCGAGGTGAGCCCAAAGGACTGTATGCCGAAGAGTCAATACTTCCTCGCATACCACCGAGACCCTGGAAGGGCGGTGGAGGAGGGAGTCCGCCTTGAGTAGTTGAAGGATGCTCGGTAGCTACAGGAGAAAAGAGTCCACTGGAATCCGCAGGAGTTACAGTTCCGTCGTCATCGTCCAATTCTTCAGCGGGAGTTGTCCGGATTTTGACGAGGCCAAGAAGCTCCACGATGGCCGCTGCCAAATGTGAGGCCGCTGTATCGAGCAGTGAGACTGGAGATATTCCAGCACTGTGGGCAAAGTTCTTGGAGGTTGTGATGAGGTTGTTTGCGGTAGAAGATACTTTGGATCTGATCTTGGCCTGTTGCTGTGCGAACTCTTCGTCGTTGTTCTGTGGGACCTCGATGTCCTTGGTAATGCGGCGGACACTGACAACAACCTGCTTCATTGCGTCGATAACCTTTTCTGGGTCTTCGGTTCGTGCTTTTTGCAAAAGTTCGTCAATGGCGATTTGAAACTTGGTGACGTGAACATCTTTGACCAGTCCACTGTCATCCATGAATCCCTTTTCCCGGACATGCTTTGCTGCATCATGTTCAATTCCAGGACCAGCGGAAGATGCGCGCATGTGTCGCAATTGCGTTTTTGCTCCCGCATATCGGTTCTTCCACTCATGAACCTCGCGCTCGAGTCTCTCAATTGTCTGTTCCAGCTCTGCGTGTCGTTCATGTGTTGAGCCACTCTGTTGGGAAAGTTGGCGCATCTCGAGCAAGAATTCTTGCGCCTCTTTGCGAACCTCTTCTGTGACCTTCTGTTGTTCTCGGAGTTCCTGTCGAAGCTCATCATTTTCCCGCTGAAGGTCTGAATCCGATGCAGCGGGCCCAGTGCTGCGTGCTGATTCATGTGCTGCGGCCACGTCGTCCCTAAGCCTTTGAATCTCAATATCGTGATCCTCTCGTACGCGCTGCAATTCTTGCTTCATTGAGTCGTTCAAGTTTTGCGCCTCAGCTAGTTTGTTCTCAAGGTTGAGTCTCAGGTCATTCCATTCCTGTTTCTCCTGGTTGGTAGTCGCAGATCGAGAACGTTCCTGATCCAGCGTGCTGTTCATCTCGTCTTCCTTCTTCCTCATAGCATCCTCCATGCTGTCCAGTTTCTCACGTAATTCTCGTACCTGATTTTGATAGTCCTCGATGAGCTTCTTATCGGCCTATGAAATGTTAGGAGTCTTGTTTATCCCTAGATGTTACAGCACAAACCTCCGAAGCCACGCCGCTTCCAGCACTCCGTTTGCTCTCACGGTTCGGGTCCGGTTCTGTAAACCCTTCACCTTCGTCATCTTCTTCGAGCATTATACTTTTGTTCGGCACGATCGTATTGTTCTGGTTGAGCTGTTTCGGGGTCGGGCGTCCGTAATCGCCATTCTGGGCACCTGGTGATGCTGGCATACCGTAAGCATCTGTCGGTCCAGGACCTCTCATAGATGGTGCATCAGAGGGTCTCCTCATGCGGCTTTGACGTCGAGGGGGAAAGCCATTACCATTGATTGGAGTACCTGGTCCCCTGATGGACATGGGGCTTCCAGTGCGGGCGAGATCGGCTCCTACAAATCGAGGGAATCTTCGTTCTAATTCGTGATAGACATCGGCGGCTAGATCTCGGAATCGTGGTGGGCCAAGAGACGATAGCCTTTGGCGAGCCTGGTTTCGCTTTGGGTGAAAGTTCTTCTCGGGCAGCAGAAAGGAAGGAGGACCATTTGGAGCATTCGGGGGAGCCCTGGCAGTGGCCTGTCGTCTTATCAATTCGTCAAACACATCGGTACTCAGCTCGTAGAATTGAACCGAGGAAAGGCGCAAAAGCTTGTCGCGGGCTTTATTGGGCTGCTGTTTGTGATTGGGGTCGCGAGTATTGAGAAAAGCGCGCAGAGCAACGTAGTGCTCGCTGAGGACGGACTCGTCGAGATCGCCGCGAACGCTGTTACGACCGCTTTCGCTGCGAGCATAGAGTTGGGTGCCGTTACTCGACCGAGCAATTGAAGCAGGCGGCGAGGGACCTCCAGTGCTTCTAGGGCCAGGCCCAGGCCCAGGACCAGGTCCTGGGCCGTTGATAGGAGCGCTGGGGAAACCGTTGATACTCATGGTGCTGTTGGAGCCACCCGAATTCGGGGGCGATGCGAGATTGGAGCGACCGTTGGGATAGGGGCCGTCTTCGGGACCTTGATACTTTGAGACAGAAAACTCGCTACCGCCTAGAGAGATGGGGGACAACGGCGCATTGCGTCCCAGGCTGATGCTCATGATGCAGAGAAGAAAAAACAGAAATGCGAAACCGAGATGATGCTGGAGGGAGATGGAACTGGAACAGCACCAGCCGCCTGTCTCATATGGACGCCACACGGGTACAGGGTCGAAATGAATGCAGGCTGCGGGCAGGCTACCTGTAGCTAACCTAGTGGAATGGTTGGAATCTTTTTAACCACTGGAAGGGCTCCCCCACAACTTTGGCGACCTTTCAGGGGGCAACGGGCGATAGAAGCGCCAAGCTTCAGCAGGTGGCCGGAAGCGACGAAAAGCGGACGGCTTGGAGTTTGGCTCAATGGCAGGAATGAAAGATGGAGGTGGTGATGTTCAGATACGGTGAATTGAAAGAAAGGATAAGAGTCGGAGAGCAGGGGAAAGCAAGGTACTGTAAGGTATTTCTTGCCAATCCTTGTCTATTTGCGTCTTCTGATGGATTAGGTAGTTGGATGAAAGAGAGTGAATCAAGGACAATCAAAGAAGAAGGGCAAAGAAAGAACGAAAGAATGCAACGCAATGCAGATCAACCAACGATCGACTCAAGTCAATCAGCTCCAAGTGAATTCATCAACTGACCCTGACCGACCCCAATTCCATGGATCCAAAAGGGGGTTCAAGTCGAGTTGGGATTAGACCGGATCGGGCGTGGTGGGAGCTTGGATGAATGGATGTTCAGGGGACAACTCCACCGTCATCACCAACCGGACCTGACCTCACTCAGCTTAACTTGTTCTAGAAAATAGCGTACGTACTGTGCAGCTAAAGCTAAGGTGCCCCAAGTTGTGGGCGTACGATCCGAGGCGAACGAGTGGACATCGGACAGATACAGTCCAGATATAGCACAGTGAGTGAGATCTTTGCGGGAAATGAGTTCTCGGTCTCGGTCTTCTGGGGTGAGCATCCAGAATGTCCGGGTGCCCCGGTCTGGCAATCTATTAATTTCTTGAGTCCACCGAGACTAGATAAGGTATTGTTCGGAATTGGTTTATCGAACAATAGTTGATAGTAGTTGGTGCCAACTTTGACCTTCCAACTTAGTAGGCAGTCTACCGCTTTGGCTTGATTGATATTATCGAGACATCGAATTGGCTTCTCGCATCTGCCGCTCAAGTATAAAAGCACCAGATGGAATGATATGACCCCATGCAAGGGGACGGGCGGGAAATAAGCAGAACAGCCAATCTCGATGCAGCCTGGGCTCAAGCCCGGGCACCTTATTCAAGGTCCGGTCCACTGAGCACACTGCGCTTTGCTAAAGAGCTCCAGTCAATGCACCTGTCAACCGCCCCAGGGCACCCCCTGCCCCTGAACCAGAAAAAGCGACTCTTTCGTGCGAGCTCTGATTTGACCAACGACCCTGGCCAGGCGTTCAAAGCTTAGCGGGTTGCCGAGCGAGGCGCTGGGATAGGCGGGTCTTGGTAGAGTCGGCACGTGCTTGGTGCGCGGTTAGGCAAGATACTTGTACAGCCACCCGGACCTACAAGCCGGAATAAGTTGATAAGGGACAACACGATAGAATGAGATTCATAAATAGGATAAAATGCTATAAGTGGAAAGAAAATAGCACCAAAGATCTTCTTGAAGATATAATAGCATTCCCGTATAGTTGATCGATCACAGGACTGAGAGATTCTGATTTGTGACCATCCAATTTGCACTACGTACTAATTAGGTATTACGAATGTCTCAGACATTACGCCGTACTAAATAGAAGCATAACATTTAGTAACTTATCAAGTTGGTCACTACTTGACCTCATTTTTCTACATATCATGTCATTCATGACATCCTCAAACATTCCAAACCGACGTTCCTCATCTCCTATTCCCCCCACATCGGAGGCAACGCAACTTGATCATAGGCTACAAAAACATCCAAGACACCGTTAGGATAAGCTCAGGTCAACTTGAGGACAACCTTAGAAGACCCCTGATTAATTATTTTCGACCCCTTGATCCAATACCCTCAGCTTTTCTGCCGGTCCTTCATCATTCCTCTCCCCCGGCGCCAAGGAACCTTAACCAGGCCTCCATATCGGACGCGAGTGTGTCTCCAATCTCAGCATCGATGATACCCCGTTGCCAACTGACATCAACGCACATCTCTTTGCCCTTAACGCTAATCGAGCTGATATGGGAACACAGGCGAAGTGAGTTCACAGCTCAGCTGAAACACAGCTCTCTCGATCTTCCAGCCCGAGCCTTCAACAGCCCCATCCAGTGTTCCTAAATTGGATACACCCCAGGCACCTACTCGGGGCTTCTTGAGCTGCTGCTTCTTTTGAACTCGCCAGTCTTTGACATAGTTCATCAAGCCTGAGGGGTCGTTTTCCATGCCCTTGTCGAGTTTGCTCTGAATATCCTCTCTAGCTTGCACAGCGGCTACCCAGACAAAGTTCTCGAGTTGAGTCATGGCATGCGATTGGGATGGTATTCCTTTGGCCTTGGAGCGGATTTCTGTGACTATATCCTCACCATACAGGTGGTTAACAATTGTCATCTGGTTATCCATGGTCGTACTGGGAACATGCAAAGGGTATGCCTCAGAATTAGCGGGGATGAAGCGACGGGTATTCAATGCGCTGATAGCAAACATCGACTTTGCCTCTCGTTTGTGATGCTTCTTGCCCTCATCTAATTGCAGGGCAAGCGATACCAGCGGCAGGGCATGCAAAAGGCCTGTAATGGTGGTACGATGCGCTCGGCATTTGTTCAGTACCTTCTCCAGCGTTGCATCTTCAATCGAGAACGTTCTGAACTCAGTTTGGTAAGGCTCCTGGCGAATAGGGGCCCAGTTGGCCTGGGTTGGATCGTTTGATACAACAAGAAATGGAGGCCTCAGTTCTTTCCAGATTGTTGCCAAAGCGAAACCCCACGAAACTGGGATATTGATAAGTTCTTCTGGAGGAGGGGGAAACCTGTCTGAAGTACTGCTAAGATGAAGTACGCTTCCATCCAAATTGAGTTCATGATCAGTCTTTGGGTCATTGAGGTTGCGTAGCAAGGTCTGGTGCAGAATCTTGCCCCCTACACCATCGAAGTTGGTATGGTTCCAGCAGAAAATAACATCTAATGACTGGATACTACCCTCTGGCCATAGTAAAGAGGCCCTCCACCCTGGCTTCGTTTCGACATCTGTAAACCAAGTATCGAGCTGGGTTCGAATCTCATGCTTCAAGGAACCCTCATAATCAACCGAAGCTTTGATCTCTTGCCAGCTAATATGCAGACCAAGATCTACAGTTTCCAGCTCAATCCATGAAGGTACAGCTGAGTTCTCGTTTAGGATACCCACTTGCAGCATGGGGTGTTCCGCTACTGTAAGTGCCATGGCCCGATGGAAGGCATTTCGAATACTCTCAACTGAGCCGCCAACGAGATGACTTGGGAGACCATAACGGCAGACTACTGCAGTACCACAGCTATGACGCAAAGTGTGCAAGGCTGAGTGGTACAACTCTCTGGTTTATAGTTAGGCTTGGTTCAGCTGATGGGAGTTGAAAGAGTCCATACAAGTTGCTCATTGGTCGAATAACCTTTGGCTCTTCTCGTAGTGTCATTTTAACGTATATGCTGCTCAGAATGTCGGGAAATCGCTGTTATTTTCGAACTCTATTTCATTCACGAGTATTATGGCGCTTAGTTTTTGGCTTTGTTTTATCTGGTTTCCGAAGGATGCGGGCTCCGTGGGTCACCAGGTGAGCTTCCCGCGGATGAGCGAGTAGGATTCAGTTGCATGCATCTAAAACGGCAGAGGAATGCTTCTTACGGCCAAGGATAAGAGAGCCTATAATACTAACTTATGTAGGTAGTGTAGGAGAAGCAGCAAAACTTCAGGCTCCTCAGCAACAAAAAGATTTTGCTAAATTTATATGCTTATTAGACCTTAGATAAATCTTTTTCTCTGCACCTCAGTTGACAGTCACAAGCTTTCTTAGCATACTCTCAAAGTCATAAACATCCATATGCATGCCGCCTTTGCCTACCCTATGGCAAAATTGTGGTAATGGTTACCAGCAGGTGAATCGATGTTCACACCACCAAAAAGCCCCTGAAATAACAATCCACCAAACAAAGCTGCAGCGTTCGTACTAATTTAGATTCCCGTCCTGTTCGTTCCCATTACGCGGCTTCGAATGACAAGTCGAAGTCCATGTCAACTGGTTGCCTCTTGAAAACCCCTGAGGCTATGACAGGGAGTTCCATGCCAACTTAGCTCCTGAATGACAGCCATTGACCCATCATGTAAGCTGATTCACCATACGGATAGGACCCCTCATGACATGTTCGTCATTGGAGACATACTCCGTATGGATTGGCCAATCATACAGAGTACCGGAGAGTTACATATTATCACATCAGCATCGATATCACGGTCACAAATGCCGCTTCACATGAATTGTACAAGTGGCTGTGCTAAAGTGATTACCAGCGCCGTCTATTATGTGATCGAGTTTAAGACCCTATCCGATTTGAACTAGATCAATCTTGATCAATCTTCCCTGAAACACTCACTATTCATGCAGGCTGGAAAATCTTCATATAATTTCGAAGCCGGTTTGTGATCGACACTTCTTATCTATGAAAGGTATGCGCCTAATACACAGTGGGGGTCCCTTAAGCAGCCGTACAGTATCTCCTTGATCGCGAAACTCCTTCGGGGATAGTAACGGAATGGCCGGCAATGAGAGGTTTAGGTGACGAGGCACTGGTATTATTCATATTCAGCTGCCCATGGATTTGTGATGATAGTGGTGAAGGGCTGAGCCCTCCTGGTGATAATAAATCTTCGCCCTGATTATACTGGGGTTTGGGTATCTACGATCGAAAGCTAGGAACGAAACTCCCCTCACAAGCCACTCAAGTTCATCCTACTATCCATCCCGGAGATAGATCTAAATTTTTGCAAACTTGCATATACCGTCTATCGAGTTGCTGCTAGAGTTCAGCACTCAAGGCCTTCATCGTATATAACTGCAGTCGCATCACATGGTGTGTAGTATGATTGTAGTTTTACGTGGATTAGAACCAAGCCACAGTCCAGGTCGCTGGCAGTTTGGGCCATCTTTCCTGCCATGAGGCCAGGATATCAGGCACTCGCTCATCAAAAGAGGCTCTGCTTGAGGCAGAACCATTGTCAAAGGACGAGGCACCAACAGCTTCACGCTCTTCACGAGCAGCCGCGTTAAGAGAGTTTGCGAGATCCAAGATACCCTGCCCACCAATGGCGGCCTCTTCGTGGTTATCCTTAATCTCGACGTTGATGACATGTACGGGTCGGTTGAGCGGTGAACCCCTATTAAGGAGATCATCAACAACAGCATCCCAGCATCGCTCTTCACAGGTGATGACAACATCGACCAGACCACCTTCAGTACCTTCGCTGCCACGGTCCTTAGCATGTTGCAAGCGAGGTACACCGACTTGCCAGTCTTGCCAGCGTTCTGGGCCCCATTTGACGCCACGGTTACGGTTTAACATGTTAAGGATGCCGTTGTTCCTATACAGTCGAGCATCCTTGGATTCAAGCTCCTTGAACATACTGTCATAAGAAGTTTTGTTAAAGTGATACACATTAGGTTGGGTGATGGTAGGCCCGGGCAGGCGGACGAGAGAACCAGTGCCGAAGGAGATGACAGGATAGTCAGCCTGAGACAGCCGTAAATGAGCTTCCATGGAGCTTCAAGATGAACATTAGCACAAATGTGTCAGAAGGAAACACGCATCTACGAACCGATTGTTGTTACTTGCACAGACAGTGCAAAACTTGAGTTTGTATCCGCCGTTGCTCTCAGATGAGCCATTCTGGCTCTGGGCCGAAGAGCCACCGTTGGCAACCTCCATATTTTCGAGTTTCTAGCCGGGCGAGAAAACAAGGTCGTTGGCGGCAGGATAGCCGCGTGGCATGCTTGAAGAGACAAGACGATAGACTGTGCAGCACTGCGTTAGTCCATTGCATTTAAAGAGAGGCAAGTTACAAGAGAAGTGCAGGTTGATCATCAGATAAAAAAGCGTATAAAGTGTCTTTTCAGCAAAGATATTCAGACAGCTCCAATATGTTAAACTCATCATGAAAGGAAACGAAATCGCGTATTTTGCAACTTACCCGGCTTTTTAAGTCTCGAGTTGGCACACCAATAGCCACTTCATGTCATTGTTGTCCCGGTCCCTTGGTACGCGACACAGTCTGGTGATGTTTATTGAAAGAAGAGGTTGAGTTTTGAACTGCTGTGAAGTTGAGAAACTCAAGCTAGGGCGAGCTGACGCTAGCTCACGGCTAAACTCCGGTATGATCAGATGAGTCAGCAAGCTACAGCTTCCATCCCGCCGCTTTCACTAAGCTCATGCCAACGTGTGTAAATGAGCCAATACACCCGTCTAAGAACATTAGTTCTGGTGTTTAGGTATTAAGATCATGAGCTTGTCTAATCATCAAGTTAGGTTACAAAGCCATCACAGTGCGTGTTGGCAACAAAGGATATCGCATTAGCAGTCACTTGGTCAACGTGTCGCTCAGAGCAGTACTGTAGTACAATATTGCTTTGTCTTCTTTTATACGATGTTGACATTGAGGAGGGGTGGAGGGGGTTAGGCTTGGTGTACTCTGCAATCAGACAGTTGATATTGATTCCTTGTGATTCTTGAAGCGACCAACAGAGAGATCTCCACCAGCGAGTTTGATCTGCAATGGCTATTGGCTTTTAAACGACCGCATAACCTGAAACAAACGACGCTTTGGTGTAGCCAATCAACGAAGACACCAAGTTTAGCCCAGAATAGAAACCTCACCGGCCACCCAAGGCACCGGCTGGTCCTTTCTGTTCACGTAATACTCTGTATAAAAGAGCTGGACCATGAAAGAAGAAAGAAGAAAACTGTGGGGTTTTGAGTTGTTGAATTTAACTCTAACTTTGAAATTGTATCAAATAGACTATGTTGACATTTTGAGCCTCATGCCTAGATAGCATGGACACAGCAGGTGGTTGCTATACTGCACCTCTCTTCCGCCTGTGATAACCCTGCAGACTCAATTACACTACACCAACTTGGCACCAGATGTAGAATTGGATCCGTACTGGACGGATTTGTGGGCGGGACTCAGAAGTCATCAAAACCTCAGCCGCCGAGAGGAGATCGCGGATCGTGACCCAGGTAAAGAACCTGGAGCGAGATCATCGAGGCACCGTAAAGAATTAATTAAATAAATAAAAAAACATACATACGCGCGT
>JABSTL010001627.1:0-14221 GCA_013759095.1 Fusarium sp. NRRL 29148 | reverse complement strand
CAACCTCAACCTCAACCTCAAACAGATAATACCCCGTTTTTTTCGATACACATATATACATCCAATACTTACAGTGGAGGAATAGATGCTGTGCATACTACGTAGTCCACTGATGTGATATAGCAAGGATGATAGATAGCCTAGCAGCACCCTTGCATCTAAAACAGTCGCACAATGCATCCGACTTTGGACCATCGTAGATACAGCCTCCTTCTGTAACCTCGAATCTCGACTCCAGAGCCAATGTCTGAGGACCGACAAGACTGCAATGTACTGTAATGCACTGTAGTGTGAGATCTTGGCTTGTTCCCTCTGTTGAGGCCTTGTTAATTTCCTCAAAGGGCCATTCTTGCGAGTCAATCATTACACACCAGTCTCATCCATCTTTATCAATGAAAATTGTCATTACAAGGCCAGACGGAAATCAAGAGAGTGGCATCCAGCCACATCTAGATAACCCATCCACCCATTCATTCATTCATTCATTCATTCATCCATCCACCCACCGTGGGGCCCTCCATTCCGTCAGATTTCATTACCTAGGCACTGCACTCCACCGTGGCCGTCGCGGATGCACCAGAGGGAAACCGGGTTGTCATTGAATAGATACACTGCTAGGACCCAATCATGCATGTGACATGACTGTGTCTTGATCCTTTTAGCCTCGTATTCTCGACTTATCCCTCTGCCTCTGTCTCTGAGTGTCCTTGTGTCTCAACGCCATCCTCCCACCTGATGCTTCAGCCCCCCACCATCCATCCATCCATCCATCCATCGCCTTCTCCTACAGGCTAGACACTACTCATAAACTTCCCACATAGGCTTTGAAAGCCATTAGCCGGCCTTATGGCCGAACATAAAGCTAAGTATCCACAGTCAACAGGCTGCTGTGTCCTGCAACAAGCGGATAGCATAGGATAGGAAAGAAGTGAAATGACAAGAATTACATTCAGGTAAAAAAAGTTCCAAAAAACAAAGTGACGAAACCATGTGCCTTAAGAAGTGAAAATAAATGCACCCTGGGTATCCTCCTTTCTTCCATTCGCCCCCAAAAACAGAAAGAGAGAGAGAGAGAGAAACAAGACCAGCTGATCTCACGTTTTCATGTCTGTCCTGTTGTCTCATTTTGCTGCTGCTGCTGTTGCCTTTGCCGCTATTGATGATGATGCTCTGCTCCTCGTACAATCTCTCTCACCATGCTGCTTCTGCTCGCACATCACATGTCAGGTAAAACCTGGCATCTAGTTTCTCCAGCTTCTTGTCGTACACGTCGTTATGATTCGCAGCTTTTCTGCCCGCCTTTGCGCATTCAAGGCACGCTCCTCGCAAAGTGCCAAAATGTTATCAAACGAAGGAGATCCTAGGATTTGAACCCCAAACTCATGCAATACCATGCTTGTATTCTTGCTCCAGACTATGCCGATATTTGTTTCGTGATTTTTACCTTTAATTTTCTTCCACTTTTAGATCACAGGCTGAACTCCGTAACGCCTTAGTATGATCTGTGAACGCCGCCAACTTCGACACTGCAATGTTCGTAGCATCTCGTAGCAGCCAATCATGATGTCATGGTCATGTTGATGCCGGACGACGGGATGGGATAGTACCCGCTCGAGGTCGACTTACCCTCGAAGGGTCCCGGCGGACGATCATTAATCTGAGCTGGCGGGTGGAAGATGCTGGGCAGAGCGGCACCGTCGTAGTCATGCTTGATCTTGCCACTCATATCCATTCCGGTGGCCATGTGCGGCACAACGTTGTGATCGCGCTCCCCACGGGGGTTAAATAGCTCGATCCGGTCGCTCTGCGTCTCGTACATTGGGGCCGGGTAGTACTGGTACTCTCGGGTCGTGACGATGGCCTTGGAATCCTCCTGAGGAATCATCGACTCGTGCGGTATATCGTGATGACGGACCCCATAGAGGCTGCTGCGGGCGTCGAAACCACCTGTCGCATAGCTTGGACCACCCATCATGGGATTGTTGAAGTCGGCCATGCCGCTGACGGTGTAGCCTCCCATATTACCCGATGATCCTCCAGGTCCGCTGCTTTGACTTCCGCGTCTGTCGTTTTGATAATGGCCCGGCGAGCGGCCTCGGACGATCATCTTGGCCGATTTGCGTGTGGCTATCTTGACGTATTGATCACCACTGCTCTGATTAGCTACCTCGCCCCAGAGCTCGACAACCAGTTGATAGTATTGCTGAGCAGCTCTGCGTTTCCCGTTGTTCTGGGTAGCTTGCTTGAACTGAATTCGCTCAAACGTGTGCTCTGTGGGTAACTGTTGGCTGCCGGGCTGATTGCTGAAATTGTCGGGGTAAACAGGACGATTGGGTACGACCGACTCTGAGAACATGCCCATATGGTGGTGGTGGCTTGCCTGTGGGGGCTTGTTGCTGAGCCGAATTTTTTCAGGCTTCATTATAGGTCCCTTGTCTCTCTTTGGCGTATGCTGTACCAGCTCGATGTTGTGCTGCTCGTTGTCGGAGACAACTGCGGAGATAGACATGGCGAATCCAAAGATCGGAACGGGTTGTGATGAGCCACTAGCAGTGTACTGGATAGTGACGTTGGGAATGTGAGGGCTCAGAGAAAAGGAGCAGACGCAAGAGAAGTAGTTCCTGCGATAACACGTCCACTCATTCTCCGATAAAAAGAAGCCCTTGTCAATGACACCTGAGATATCCACCTTGACAGGTGTTCCTGCGCCATCGTTGTATTGAAGGCTTCCTAGCATATGAACTGGTTGCAAGGGAGGAATGTTGTTCTGAGCCGGCCTACCGCCGTAGCCGTTGGAGCCCATGCTTGGAGCTGAGAAGCCCGCGTTGGGGCTTGTTGTCGGCGACAGTGGATGTCTTCCTCTTGGCTGCGTGGCAAAGGAAGGCGACCGAACAGAATGCTCGGATGGCCTCCTAAACCCTGGCGTAGCAGGACCGTACTGTTCTCGAGTACTGATCGGGGGACCAGGGTGTGGGAGGCCTGGGGTGCGATGTGATGGGGGATAGGGATGTGCCATCCCCGTCGTAGATGAGTTGCTGCCGGCAGCAGTCAGTTCCTACTCTGTCTGCAATGCTCGATAGAGCTTGTCTTCGGCGTATATCATAATAGGTCCAACCCAGCTCATGTCTCTGTCTTTGCTCGTACACAGGAGACGAGATGTCCGGAGGAGAAGGAGAGCCAAAGGAAAAGAGACAAGGAAGTATGGGATCTAATGGGTATGGTGTGCGGTTGCGACAGAATCCTCAACCTGGGTGGTATGGAAGACAAGAGTGTGCGAGGGCTAAGAGGCTTAAGAATAAAGAGGAAAGAAGAGGACGTACTTGGAACCCAGCCGAGAGCGGACGTCTATACCAGGGTAGAGATGATGATGGCCAGCCGCTTGAGACTGGAAAAAGGCACTTCCGTCCTGGGGGTACTGCGCGGTAGAGCTGAGAATAGGCGGATGGAATAGGTTTAAGAGCGACGAAGGTTGAGAGGGTTCTATCGTCAAAGAAGTACTGGCCTCTGGCGGGTATCTGGTGGCTCATCAGCAAGGCGACCTCAGGCTGACCAGAGAACAGCAAGAAGCAAAAGAAGTGAGTAGCGACAACGTCAGGTAGACAGGTAGGTTACGGGACGGCAGTGGCAGTTGGCAGTGGCAGCGACAACGGCAAAAGGACGCGGCCACAGAGATGCTGTATTGCCATGTCCTGGAAATACAGTGTTCCCTGTGTCACAGCTTGAGGTGCACGCCAGGTAATACTGTCGGCGGTTGGTGTGCCACAAAACCCGCCGAGCAGTTTCGAGAGGCTACAAAGACGGCCAATGCAGCAGCTCGCGGCACTGTCACTGGCACTGACAATATACACTGGCACTGACACTGGCGCTGGGCGCTGACACGGGGCAGCGTGTAGTCAATATGGAATAGGTAGATAGATGCAGTGTATGTAGGCAAGGTAGGCAGTGGGTGTGCAAAAGGGGAGGAGTAGACAGCAAGCAACAGTAAGCGGAAACTCGAATAAGTAGCAGTGTAGCCAGTGAATGGGTGGGATAGGGTTGGAAGAATACTAGGACTAGTTTCCGGACAAGGTAGTGAATACTACACCCCGGGCGTCAATGTCAAAACCAAAAGAGCTATCCATTGCTTTGTGACAAGCCACCGAGAGAGATCCGAATAAACGGGATGCCAGCAAGCGAGCAAGTACCGTGAGAGCCTGTGAGACGCATGCACTCACTGGCCAGCTTGGGAATCTTCAGCAAGCGAATAAATGCGGCAGGGGATCGCTCCGCCGGCAACAACAGGGAATATAGGTAATATTGAAGAACCCAGAGAGGGGAGGCTGGGTTGGGGATCTTGCGTAATAATGAAAGAATGGGGAATGGAATGCTTGACAGAAAATGGTTGACAGGGCTGCGCTCGCTGCCAGTTACTCCAGCTGTGATGGAACCCTGCCTGACATCGTCCCAGCTAGAGAATAGGTAGGTGGGTAGATGAGATCGAGACAAAGCAGCAATTGAATGGCTCGGTAACGTGCGAGGGGATTGCGTGAGGGAACTTCCCTCAGTTTGATGGTTTCACAAGTATAGTTGGGTTTCCCTCGAGCATAAGGGAGACAGACAATGGTCAATGTCGGGTTCATGAATAGAACTAAGACATAGTAAAAAGAAAAGAAAGGCGACAGGGGTGGTTCTGTAGCGATAGGCAAGGGCAGTTGAAGATAGTGAGTTGCTAATGAGTTATGGGCTAGTTATCAGCTCTTCCCAGAGCCTGACTTAAAGCCGCCACCAAGGTTGAGGCCCGCCAGAACAGCAGCTGAAGAAGTGTACAGAAATGACGACCGATATGCAGGGAAGATAAAAACTATTGTTTTTTTTTTTTTTAGAGAAATATACAATGGCGAGTTCAGAGAGCTGTAACTCGCGAGACCTTTGCCACCAACGACATGGGTATCCTTGGTTTGGTTGGGCTACGGCGTCTTGGGCGAAGAATGGCCCCAGCTCCTAGCTCACAACTCGTGAACAAGGCCGAACCACTCACCATCGCGAAGTCCATGGGGGATTGTCAAGTGCAACATGACTGGTTCGACAGAAGCTACACAGAGTAGGTGCATTTATACGCACGGAGGTAAAAAAAAGCCACTGCCAAAAGGGGAGTAAGGCATATTAAAGTAGTCGTGTCGTAACGTAGTCCAGCACCAAAAAACAATGCACGCTGGGAACAGCAAAGGAAAAATGCTAGTAAGACTGACCTCATCTCTCCGGTAGCCGTCGCCATATCCATGTAGCCCATGATGGGCGTCGAAGATTCGTAGTCCTGTTTGAGAGGCTTCATGTTAGCCTTTGTCCCGATTGCAAGGCCAATCCGTGACCATATCCAGGAGATCCAATGAAACCTGTGGATATCACCGTCTCGACCATATTACAAGTCTGGCAGCGATGCGATGACGACTTGCAAACTCATTTGCTCGATCAAGCTGAGTCTCATGTTAGTCAATAACAATAGTGATGACCAAAAGGAATTTCATGAAATATCTAAGGTCATGCAAGCCTTTTGCTCCCTTTTTCATGGTTTTTACAAGCGCTGGCTTGTTATCATCCATACGCCATACAATCACATTTGGTGGAACTTGGAAGACCAGACGTGACCTCCCTATGGACAAGATCTTCGGCTTGCTTGTCTTGGTGAACGAAACACAAACAACGCGGCAAAACATGACAAGCTGGCTCGAATGACACCATTAAATCTTGCAGTGGACAAACACTCGTTTAAGTTCCCCTATGGCCTGTTTTGATTAAGAAGCTCCTCAAGAGATGCTTGCCTCCCACAAGATAGCCAGCAGACATGAACGCCTTGCGGTGTGAGGCGTTTGAAAGACGCTGTGGCATTTGGCCCGCAGATTTGAACAGCATAAAGCTAGGACAGCGGATGCAGATGTTGTTTCTCATATGCTTGAAAGGGGGAGAGACCAGATAACGAAAAGATGAAAGTTTACACCTACCATTCGACTTGTAGAGCCACAAACGAAGCACTTGGTGTTTCGTATGTAACCTGCCATTCCAAAATTGCTGGCTGGCCGGTCCCTCAAAGGCACAAGTGCAGAAGAGACTTCTGGATATACCTGTGACAGCACTAAATGATCTTACCTTGGGAATTTGAGAACTCATGCGCACTTTTAGGCAGACAACGCAGCCTCTGTCATTCAGTGAATAACACTCCAGGCGGGATAGTTCGAAGGATCATGCACTCGACTAAAGTCTTCATAGTTAGCTTGGAGTGAATAAAGATTTATCAGAAATGACTATCTCTGCCCATTGTGTATTGTATACTGCATACCTCGAAACAAAGGGGGCCACTTGCCTGCTTGAAGTACAACTGTTGTCAATCACCAGGCAATCGGCACCCACGTTCTTGTTGTTTATCGAGCCTAATTCTGCACCTGTATCAGCTTCAAATTTCGTTCCGTATCAAAATTGAGGGCAATCCAATTATTAAGATGTGAGTTGGAGTAATGGATAAGCAAACAGTGCCATCAGCTCGGGAGATATAGAGGTCAGTTATAAGGGTCGGCAGTGTCTATCAAAGAATGAGCCGTTGTACCCTATCGACTTCTTGATAACTCCTCGATATGTGCTGTTTAGGGTTGTGTATTCATAGATTCGGGGGTGATATCCGGCAACATCATGGAATAGTCTAGTTTAGCTCAGAGGCGAGACTTTATCAACAAGCAACGACAAACATGCCGTGAAGAATTTAGTCCCGACTTCAAGAGCCAATATGCCGAGTGAGTTTTAAGTGATTGATTGATAGCTTAGGGATCCTCAGTCGTATTTAGAATGAGGGTGGTAATGATATCGGGGGTTGATCATGGGCATCGGAGTCGAAAACAATAGTCGTGTCTCACCCTTACCTTACTCAGTAGACTGAGTAAATACTGTCGTGGTTTGTTTTCTTTCGACAAATAAGTTGTTCAATATATGTTGTTCTCTTCGGTCTCGGGTCGGGTGATGGTATCGCTGGACAGATGGTGTCACAAAGAACAAGTGCAGTGTTGAAAAGGTGAGCTGCCAGAGATAACAGCTGTAGACAAGACACAACCGCAAGAGTGCAGGATCTGGCTGTCTATATACCCACGATTCGATTTGAAGTGATGGTGGCTGACTTGGGATCGTACAGGAATGAACTGAGAACTAAGAATCGAGAGGCTCTAGGGGGTGATTATGAGAACATGTAGCACAGGACTTAGTGAGAAGAAGACAATGAAGGGGCTAGGTCCTAAGAAGGAAGCCTGCCGAAAGTCTCGAAGAAACAACAGCAGACTCGGGGTCACCGGCTGGGGGCAGGGACTTTGAATGGGGGAAACTTGAGGTTGCGCAGAGCCTGAGACAACGGGAAGTACATGCAAGTTATGGAGAGCTTAGAAGCCCTGGGTGAAATGATAGACTTCTGAGCATCTTACAGATAGCCAAAAATTGTTTCGACCATGCCATGGCGGCGTAATGGATGGCCCAACTGCAAAGGACTGGCAGCAGTGGAGATCCGCGATGTTAACGGAGCCCACGGTAACAATTAAAAGCAGGAAGCCGCGTGCAAGTGCAGGGCCATGCTGCAAATCCTCCACGATTCTCGCCATCTGGACCAAGCGAAGGTCTTGAGAGCCCTGCCTAGATTCATTCCCGATTGAGCTCACGGGCCGCAAGACGGCAGCGAATGTTGACCGCCGAGAACAAGATGCATCCACCGAGTCTAGTCTTGACCAGCAGTTTCCAATTCATAGTATGCTTGTAGTTGGTTCGTCGCTCCTTGAAGGGCGGACGCAGATATCAGCCTTAGGACATGACAAAGCGGCAGTTGTAGTCTTGGTACTTCAAGTTGGGTACGGCCTTGGACGCTGCCCTGAGCCTGAAGACCATTATAATCCACTCCTGGCCCCAGTGTGAGTGCATGAGTATGCAAGTACCCGGCCGTCAATGCTTCTACGATACGCCACAAGCACCACTATGATTGGGAGAGGTCCTGCTTTGACGAGAAAGACGCCATAGACGGAACACCGCAGAGCAGCCCAGGTTTGTACGGTGGAAGGACAAAAGTCAGCCACTGAAATCGAAGTGCCTGATTGTTGGGCAGACTTGTCTATGATACGAAGTCGAGATGCATCGAAACCCCCCACCTAGAGCAGACATGGGGAAAGGCAGCGGCGAGAACCGTCTGCTTGATAACAATACAATTGACGCAATGATCGACAATTAGGTCCATCTTTGTTCGGAAATTTTACACACTTCCAAGTGCGGCCAGGGATATAGGCTCAGTCGCCAAGCGATCAAGGCACCAATCAACCATGATTGGTATGCCACCCTCAACATGCAAGCTTTCGGTTCTTGTCAGCCCCATCCACGCACTTTGACGGCCGAGTGGCTTTCAACCCTGGCGTCGTGACATCTGATGCCTGACATACTTTTGTAGAGTAGGGCGAAGAAAGATTGACGGGCCCCTGTCAGATGCCCAGGTTATGTTTCAGGCTTTGAAGGCCCCAGTCGTCCTTACACAACGACACGTGAGGCCGAAGAAAGGTTTCACCTCCACGCACAGCGGATGCGGCATAACACTGCTGGGACAGCAGGAGACCGAAATCTATGGGGACGACGGCCAACGACTTAGTGGTTGGGGGCTTGCTGCTATGACCAGGCCAGGGCAATGCCAAAGGCTCATGTGGACCAGGTCGAAATAAAGGGCCATCGAATTCACGATCAGAAGTTCCGAAGGCGGCGTTGATGATTGCGTAGATTGTCGGTGGGCCAATAAGACACCTCCGTACCCGAAGTGATGAGGAGGGGGCGGCGCAGGTCCATATCATGGTCCAGAGGCTGACTAGCTTGCCCAGAAAGGGACGCGGGAAAGCTCATTGACTAGCAGAATGACGGGCTGTAAGCCTTTGTGTTCTCCGTAAAGCATCATTGTAGCGAATCTGATTTCGGTGTCGGTTCCGTCTAGCAGTGCTTGGCTTGGTAGGTACAATGATAATGCCGACACCAATAGCAGCGTAGACGCGTTGGATGTTCACATTGGACGTCTAAGAGCATACAGGGCATAATTCGTGCTTGCAATTTGGAGGGACCGTTGGAAAAGGTAACATGTCATTGCTTTGTCTTCTAAAGCGTGGCTGGTCATGAGAAGGAGACCGACGGTACGAGTAAACGAAAGCATGGCGAATGAGAATGAGGGTCAAATTTGAGTCGGATCGGGCCGTCTATCAAGAGTATTTTTCAGACCAACGGTTGTGGCCCGCGGTGTAAATGTTGTAGTCAAAGGGGTGGTGGAACTAAAGCCGTTGAATGAACAGCTACAGGCACCAAGCGCGCGCATTTGCAATAGCTGAGGCCAGAAAGTTTGAACCGTTCGGCGCAATTCCAGTTAGATCTCTGTGGAATGTGACATATGACTATTTCCAGACTCTGGAGTCGATCAACCTTCCTTTTGCTGCCGCAGAATGCTGACTGAGGCTGGTGATGGCACAATCACTTTCTCGCTGCAGCGTGATACAGAATCATGAAGCAGGAGTGTACTGTGAGTGATGCAGCGCGCGGCAACTACATCAGCGGCAGTGATGGCAGTAAATCGACACCATAGGCAAAGAGGCAGGTCAGTGGTGCACCCCAAACTACAGGAGGGTGTTGCACCAGCAGGCAAGGAGGTTGAGGCTGGAACTGCCAATAACAGCATCGGCCTCTACATTTTGTGAGCTTGAACAGCAGACATGAGACTTTTCTCATATGCATCTTTGGATCCAAGGGCAGTGATCCTTGAAATTTGAGGATGGAACAAATGAGCAAGGGCTGGCAGGCCTTGTGTGCACCGCATCTGAGCCAGTGCTAATTTGGGTGCAATACCAGCCAGGTTGGACCCAGCCCTCTGGTCAACCCGATGCTAAGGTATGGTAGTGTTCGTGCGTAGGTAGTCCTGATCTTGATCAGAGCTGCAATGATCATGGCGGATGAAACGTTGATTACCGCTGGGTCAAAGCTCGGATGGCAGATGGTGAAAGGCCGCAAAGGGACCGTAATCTGGGTGAGAGAAATCATTAGAGGTACGTAATGAGCGCGCCATAATTGTCCTGTCTTGGTGGAAGATGCGAGCGTATTGCACCCAGGGGTGGAGGGACTGGACACTCAAGTCCAGGTTGGCTCTAAGTGGAGGTTGAGGCCTGAGGATGGGGTTGGGGTTGAAAGGCGGCAACAAGCGAGGTCATCACGCACGGGGCAGTCATCCTTGACCAGTCGAGCCTTCCCCATCTCCCACATGGCCTCTTTCCCTGTCTAAGCCAAGAAGGGTTGTAATGCTATCGGCTGACACGGCCATACCATGGAAATTGGAAGGCCCGGCACGATACTACTTTTAACCAGATGCCCCACCCTTCAGCGCCCCCATATTGCCTTTCGACTGCCGCTTGTTAGAGGCCAACGGTGTAGGCTCCCCGCTTGATCCACTCATGGAAGCCATCTTTATTACACCTTCTTATGTGAGTTAATCTTAATGTACATGTGCCTCAACGTCCCCTGTGAAGATCTCACGTATGCCTTGGACGAGATTGCACATTGAATCTCACGTATCCAATGGGGTGCCTTGATTTGGCTTCTCGATCCGGTCGAATGGTCTGAAACTCAATACTGACAACCTACCTATGAAGCACTCGACCACTTAGACTAGTGCTTTGTCCTTTGCAGGTGCAGACAGACACCCAGCAGAACGGACTTTATTATCTCGTTGCCTAACGTTCTTCGAAAATTCTACTCAAATCATAACATTAGCGCCAAGGTGAGGCTTTTGTTGATTCACGACATGCACCAGTGGAGTCGTTACAAAGGTTCTATTAACCTTTTGACTCTGTTACATCAGGGACAGACTAAGAATTATAGTACAGACGGAGATGACCATCGCCGGCCTTGTTGGTAATCTCAAAGTGGACAAAGATACCTGACAGGTAGTATAGGCGCTTTATACGGCAAACAGGCTTCCTATGACCAGAATGTACTTGTCGATGGATACTGAGCGGGCATCTGTCAGCAAAGGGGGCTTGCGATCCGTAGTAACACACCAACATCCTCTTGAGAACAAGAACGCACGAGGTCGTTTTTGGGTCACACATAACTTGATGGATGCAGAATCAAGACAGATTCTTGGAGGAGAGACAATGAAGCTTGCTTGACATGAGTTCCCACCTCAAAATCCGCCCTGCAGTCAAGCTATTCCACTCCTAATCCGGACAAGCCTTTGGTATGAAGAACATCTGTCTGAAAGGATTCACCCTATACCCCCTTTGTGGTTTTGTAAAATCCAGACAGAGGGAACTCTACCCCTTGGCTGTTGACCCTTGGTATAGATAAGGCGCCGCTGCTGTCTCGAGCCCAAAACGGCATTAACTGGAGAGTAATCAAAGAATTCTTAGATGCCCTAATCCAGGATTATCTCTTCCTCTAAGTGACGTTATTCCATTTGTAAAAGGGAGTTGCTTTTCTACCTCAGACCAACAGTCTTTCTGGTTCTCTGTAAGTCGCCTGGATATGTCCAGGCTTAATATCGCCCCCCTCAACTGGCTGGGCGTCCATTCTTACCACTCATCCATCAGGCTTCATTATCAGATCTCTATACAATTGTCAATATTCATTTCATCATCACTCCTGGCATGAGGGAACGCCGGAGAATACCTGCTGGATTTTTCGGGACCGCATAGCCGTCTTTTGCTTCAAATTGGGCTGGTAAGCCAGATTTGTTCGCTTCTGGTTTCTCAATTGAGCATCTTGTCAAACCCAACAACAAGAGCTAACCTCGAATCGTATGGAGTTGAAGCAAAAAGGAGGTCTTGACCAACAAGTGGACCCTCTGTGGTGTTCCTCTGCCGGATGCTGCTCCTGGATCCGCGATGGGATCCTGATACTGAGCCTTCCGCAGTTCGAGCATGAGCCGGCAGCCAAGGTCTCGTCGAAAAGGTATTTCTGTGCGACATTGGAAAGCTGGGGAGTACAAATAAATGTTAATTTGGTAACCAATTAATCATGAACCAGGGCAAATTGCAGCATTCTGGCAAGGCAAACAAGACCAAGGTCCAGGCCCTCGATAACAGGTTCATATGTCTTGATGGTTTGATTTCGTAACGTTGTGATAGAGTATTCATCGTGGGGTGCCTATCAGGATTGATACCTTTCCGGCACCTCAGGTTGAAATGAGATGATTTCCAATCAGCATGATTCGACTGTTGCTCACCGGTCATCAATAGCAACGGGCAGCTGCCACCTTGTGAGAATAACAACAAACAATCATTTCTCTCTTTAACATGGGCATGGCGGTATAGTCTGTAGCATGGCCATTGATAACCCTGCCCAGGAGCATATAACTTTGGTGGCGACGGAAGTTGTGCAACCCTCCAGCTCCCTGGATGAAACTTGGCACGCAGCTGTCCACAGTTCGCGGCGGCGCCCTGCCGACGAACGCTCAAACAATTCAGGAACCGTTGATCCATCACATCCAGGATGGAGATCCCATCATTGACCCCAGGGGGCAACGAAGAACTGCCGGGCTTACCTTAGTAGCATCGCTTTCTGAAGCACTAGTCTATGGGGTAAGCAAACATGGCCAAGACAAGTAGCGGTGACAGATAACTGTTTCTATGATTAGATGACCAACAGAAATTGCAGGATGATGTAGCGGCAGTTCTCAGGCTGATGCTCCAACTGCTGAGGCATGCAGGTATCCGAACAGTCTATCTAAGACCCCTGCTCCGACCTGTACGCACACATTTGAGACCCTTGACAACTGCTGTATCAGATTCTTTACGAAATAATTTGACTGACATGCTCATGACTTGCATTGCATTAGCTACCTAGCAAGTAGGTAGAGACCAATAGACGAGGTAGCGGATCTCCTGATAATAGACCCAATTTCAAGGATGAGTACAGTTCAGATCAGCCATTGGTACATTATAATAGCGTCCTCCGTATTAATCCTAGACCACACCTCAGCACAGTCGTGTAAGTCGAGGTGAGTAGGTGGGCATCCAATCCATACCTTATGCACATCATCGCCGGCCGGTGGGGCTTTTTATCTTGACAAGCCACGGCAATAGAGTGCAGTTATTACACGGCATTTCATCGCATATGCATTTGGTCCTGAACGATCCATGGAAGGCCTGGTTTACTGAGTACAGACAAGCAAGCAAACAGGATTGCAGGGCTTGCGTTATTGATTGGGCTTTGGCGGTGATTCAGGTTTACATGGGTTATCGAATCCATTTCCACAGTCTTATACCGAACAAGTGAAAGTGAGGCATGGATGGCGTACATGGGCGAATCTTTGCTTGATATGGGCTACTTTGCTATAGCAACTCCATTGGGGGAGTTTGTCAAATGATCAATATTAGCAATCTTGTGATCCATTCGAGTTTGTCATGGTTCTGACAAATCTGCCGATATCATCTTGTCTAGGATCAATATTCACCTCAACTCAGTGGATGTCTCTCTAAATACTCTACCTACAGTTTGGAAGTGTCCAGCGGGCACCTCAGTCATCCACTATCAGGGCAACAGGGGTCCGATGACTTTGTGGGCGCTCATCGGCAGTGGCTTGGCGCCTGTGGGGAGGACACTAAGACCAGTCTGGAACTGCCGTCATGGGCGAAAAACAGACGTAATTGTTGGTTACCTGAGGACTCATGAGGGACCCATTCATTGATGATGACTCTTTCGATCCTTCATCATTTCTCGGTCAAGCTGGACTCCCACTCCTGCCACCCCCTGCCTCCCTCACTCACTCGCTCACTCACTCGCTTACTCAGAATTAGGCAGACGATGAGCGTCTATGGTGCTTGCTTGGCTCATCGAGGCTGATACACGGTCCTAGACAAATAGACAAATACCCTCATAGCGTCGTTACATCTCGATTGACAGACCGATTGACTGTCTCTCTCTCTTCTCTCTCTTCCAGCTCCAGCTTCAGCTTCAACGCAGAAGTAGTAGCAGCAGCAGTAGAGAGAAGTGTATTGCTTGTCCCGGGCATGCCGAAGAAAAGGAACAACATCAAGTCCTTCAAGCCAGTCTCAACGGCTTCTCCGACTGCGTCAACATCGACGAATAATTCTGGTGAGTGCTGCAGTGCTTGCTCGCTTGCTTGCTCTTCTGTGCTGTACAATCATGCCTGTGCAGCTGGAATGACACAAGCACATACCCCTCCCCTCTGCTCTGATCTGGTCTCCTC
>JABSTL010001626.1:0-14848 GCA_013759095.1 Fusarium sp. NRRL 29148 | reverse complement strand
TGTGGGTATCATGGCCTTTTCTGAGACACAAACAAAAACAATAAACTCCCAAAGGAAGAAAAAGATCCCTGATCCAATTACACCTTATGTCCATCTTATCTTGTGCTTTTTAATTCTTGCTTTTGCTTTTGCTTACTCTTCTCCTGATTGAGTTGCAGCTGTTTCGCTCTCCGTCTCGGCTGTGGGCTTGCTTCGAGCCGAGTCTCCATCTCGAGCCATAATCATATCCTTTTCGGCTTGAATAGCCTTTTCTCTTCGCTGCTCAACGTCTTCTCGGCGGATAACTTTTCGTAGACCCTCGCTTGCTTGGAGAAGACCGTCTATACTGATGGCATGCTCTGTCATCTGGTGGCTGATATATGTGTATATACCCGCGGGTGTGTTGCATTGTAGCAGGTTTCCCTCGTTGAGCTTGAGGAGGGCGAGGGCGACTTGGAAGAGGAATGTGCTGCCGTCGTTGGTGCAGAGGACGACGTCCCAAACGCGGAAGAGAGCCTCGGCGCTGAGACAGTCGGTGAAGACGGAGAGGAACCACTGGAACGTCAAGGCCTCGAGCTCAATGGATAGCGAGTCGAGATGTGCTGAGAGCTTGGGGAGGATTGCTGAGACATACTGTCGTAGTACCTGTTGATCTGCGCGGGAGGCCATGAGTGAGTGGTCGTAGTAGCCGTGGGGTAGGATATTCTCGATGATTGAAGTAAGAATCCAAAATGCGTCCTCAGCAGAGGGCATCATGAGCAACAAGTTTGCAGCAATTAAATTCATGCCCTGACAGTATCCCACGTCCTTGTTGCGTCTGGAGTACGCCAACAAGACTTCGTTCAGCTTCTTGACACCAGGACCCTTACGGAAGAAGATGTTGTCCGTCAAAGTTCTGTTGATGTCCATCTGAATCTGACTAACAACAACAGCATCGTCGTCCTCACCGGTCTGAGCGACCAAGTCTTCATAATAGCCAGGGACACGAAGGGCTGCAGCTCCCGAACACTCTGACCACACCTTGGCGCGATAGGTGACAGGAATACCGCCCAAAACCAGAGTTTTGAATTCGTTCCATTTAGCTCGTCCAACCTTTCCTTTGACGCCGAGGCCTGAAACTCCAATCATCTCACCATCGGCAACGCGGGTTTCAGGAAGGATCATGGCAGGTTGTTCGTAGCGAGCGTCAGCAGCGGATTTGGCTGCAGCAATTGCGGCTTCACCCTCTCGCTTGCGTTCGGCGCGCACCTTTCGAAGGAAATCGTTCCATCGAACGGTCTTTTCGCGCTGAAGAGCATCGTGAACATCGCTGAGTTGCTGCAGGAGCAGCTTGACAGGTTCGGTATCGTCCTTATTGAGTGCGATGGATGATTCAGACTGAGAGGGCCGTGAGGTCTCGCTGTCTACTGCAGTAGTTGTGCTAGCTGATGGAATAAGACCAGAGTTGGTTGAAACGATTACCGGCTTGACAGGTTCGGTGGGGTATAGGTCTGGCTCGGGTGTCTGAGCTCCCTCCATAACTTCGATTGACGGTATCGCGATGCTTGGAGTGTGACTCAGCAGCTCCGTGGGAAACGTTGCGATTTTCAGATAATCGGTCCATCTCTTAGCTTTGCCCTCTTCCGCATTACGCTCCTCCATGCTGTTCAGACTCTCAGGACGTCCCTCGCTCGACACACTTCCCTTGGGACTGGGAAGGTCTTCTAACGCGTTCGGTGAGATACCACCTCGGCCGTTTGCCAGCATCTCTGTACGACTGCCCTTACGAATATGTCGAGCCACCTGCGCCGCCTCGCGTTGTCGTTTCTTGCGTCGCTGATCGTATATGAATCCAAACCGATCTGTCAGATACTCGCTGTTCGGAAAGTTGTTGTAAATATGTGTTAATGTTGGTGGCTGTGACTCTGGTGATCGGATAGCATCCATCTCCACAGGTCCATAGCTCTCTTGTCGAGATGATAGGTTATCTGGAGGACTGCCTCGCATACTGTCCCAAGCCTCTTGCCCCTGTGATCGACCTGATCCCTGAGCAAATGGTCCTGGAGTCGCTTTACGCATCGCCATCAACGCCCTGGGACCCCCAGCGACCGACACAGCTCGAGACTGACCTGCGCGGCTGCTTGTAGTCGAAACAGCTCGGAGAGAACCACCCTTATTGGAGGTAGTGCTCGTAGCACGGCCTCGAGACTCAGCCTCACGTGTACTTATAGCTCCGCCCGCCACTAATCGAAGGGCCATGCTTGCGAGCGACGACGATGCTTTGCGCTCGCCAGTTGCGCCGGACTGAATGCTTGACGCACGGCTTGGGCTTCGAGTAGATTGCGTGTCTGGTGGACTGAAGAGATCCTCCTGTAACGTTGGTCGTCGGTCCATACTAGAGTGTGATCGGATCACAGTTGTAGGGTTTACTCCTTCGCCGTTCATACTGTTAGTACGGCTGCCTCGCTTTGCGGTTCCAGAGCCCCAAAGATAATCTTTCCACCCCTTTAACGTGCCCTTGCCGCTGCCGTTCTCGCTAGGGTTGCTGAAAGACTGGCTGCTTGCGCGGATGGTAGAGCTCTTAGCGACTGTCTCGCCGTACGCAGTGGCCACTACAGTGTCTTGCATCGCATCGCTCATGAGGTCGCTTAATCCGGTATCCTCTCTCCGAAGTCCCTTGTTGGCCGCGCGTAGCTCAGCCTCAACAGTCCGTAGGCGAGTTTCAAGATCCAGATTAGAGAGGCCGCACTCTCGAATGATCTTGCGCAAGGCCCGTTCTCGTTCATCAGCGCGGCGGCGCATATTGGCGATCTGGGCATCTCGTTGTGCAAGGTCTTCGGATATTTGTCTGATCAGTCCAATGGCGCCATGCCGCGATATCAAGCGTTGAAGATGTTCGTCATCGGCATTATGCAACGAGCCCGGAACCTGGCGCACCGGATGATCCTCCTCAAACAAGGCACTTCGCACATCTGAGCCTCCAGTCAGATCAACTATCGATTTGCGCCCAACATCCGGGGCTGCAGCCGGAGGAACAGAGGTGTCATCGGGAGCATCGTCTTGTCCACTGAGGGGATCATTGCCTGGGCTTTCAGGTGAGAAGCTAGGAAAGCTCGTGAGACTCTTGTCGCTGGCAGCGATACTACTCGCAGAGCTAACAGGCTGACTGGGGCGTTTTCGACCGCGAGGGCCTCTAACAGTTGCGCTTCGGTTGCTTCTGGAGCTTCGGTTCGAGGTGTGGGATACGTGAGAGGCGTGTGACGCATATGAGGCGCTGCTGTGCTGGGAGACGGACCTCTGGAGTGACGACATAGGGTCGACCGCTTCCATGGCCGTCGCCATAGCTGAAGAGATCGAATCGTATTGGGGGTTTATGCTTGTCTAGGGACAAGACAGGTAAAATGCTGGGAGAAAAAAGATGAAGAGGAGGAGAGCGAGAGAAAGAGAGAGCAAGCAAGCAATCGATCGATCAATCAATCAATCAATCAATCAATCAATCAATAATGAAGGGTGTGGGTTGCACAGGCGAGGGAGGGTGTGCGATCGAAAAGGCAACCGAGGGGTTTGTACTGGGTACATGTGCTTTTTGCATGGGGATGGATGGAAGCTGTCGATATGACGTTAGGTAAGATATGACAATATTCATAGAATTGCAATGAAGAAGCTGGAAGCAGCTTTGAATAGGAGAAGCAGTCAAAGCAAACTATTAAGAAGATATTCTGTTGTCTTTGCAACCATTGAATAATGTCTTAAAATTACTCCCTATGAAGAAAGAGTCAGAGCAACCCAACTACGCCTCTTCAAAGTAATCTGTACCTGTACCACCCCCAGCACTTACCTACCTACCTTAGGTTTAGTCCAGGTCGGGTGCTTTATGCCCTTGTAGGTCGTCCGGGCTTGTTGCTCCTCCGTAAAACACTGATTGGTCTTCAGGGCATCGTCTATATCAGTTTTAGGGAGCCCAAGTCGCCCTGAATTTCTAGCAGACATTGATACCGAACCGAGCAGAAGCGACAAACCCAAACGTCAAGATGAAAGGACATTGATAGACAAATCGTTTCCCTAATTCACGACCACGCCAAGATAGCTCCTTTGTTTTAACAAATACACTATTTCCCTATCAACCTGTTATATCAAAAGGGTACCTGACGCCCGTCTCCACGGTTGGGTTTTCCTTTCCCTTTTTCTTCAAGCCCAAGGGGCACCACCACCAGCAAAAAAGCTTGTTATTTTAAACCGCCAGCGCCAAAAGCTGAGCTCAGACATGATCACTTACACGCTCGTGCACAGTTGAGATAGATTTCATCTCCAGGGCCATCCCAGCTAGACTACGCCTGGCCAACAGCCCGAAGATTCCCGCACCCTGGACAATTCCAGAACATTTCGCATCCCAGCCCATGTCTGACTCGACAGTAAAACAATATGTGGCCTGTTTCTTCTTCTGAGGGGAGAGAAGAGAGTCAGAAATGTGTTTGTTGTGTCTTGTATCCCGCGACCATTGTCCAGCTTCAAGATGCTTAAGCAACCTTGATAGAAAGCTTCAAATGGAATGCGTATCTCTGACGTCGATGAGGCTGCAATGATCAGCGTGACTTCATCCTGCAGCCAATTAATATTCTGATACAAGGTACCCTTGAAAATTACCGTTTTGTACCTGATACTTTACCGAGTGGACGCGTTTTGAGTTGGGCTACGGAGTACAGCATCATCCGCATGACAGACCAGGCTAAGACCTCCCTTGTCAATGCGTCTCGTAATTTAATTGTTTGACACTTCACTTCTTCTCTCTTCACTTCTGTTGCAACACTTCATCTTCAGTTCAGCTTCATATCATGTATGTAGTATTCATACAGCTCATGTCCCCATAAGCTACCTTATGTAAGATAATTACTCGTAATAGTTAAAACCCATGAACTCCTACCAATGCCAAAATCCAGTCTGGCAATGCCATCTTCATTCATAATCCATTTTGCTCCCCCTTTAAGGGCCATTCCCTAGCCTGCCTCTCGCTCCCTTGATCTGAGAAAAAAAGAATTCAAACCCAATCAAAACATTCCACAAACGCCTCATTCAAATATACACAGCTCAAACCCCCTTTCTCGCCTCTTGAACAATACACTTTTGTTATGGCCCTTAGGCAAAGCTGTCCTCTGCATTCCAACGGCTGCTTCGCATCGTCCCCATTGCCTCATTTTCCGCTGTCACATCTTTGCAAGGTGAAGAGCTTTCACCCACGAGTGTCTCATCTGGCAACAGGCCCTCAGCAACCAGTGTCTGAAACACGGCGTCTTTGGCTAGGACCGCCTCTCGGTCGATGCCGAGGCCATCCAATTTTCGTAATCTCTTGCAACTTGCCACAAACACAATTTGGTGCAGTCGTCGCCGTAACTTGGTCATCTCATCTAGTCGACTAGAGAACAGCTGGTCTCGCTCCACGTCTGTGTCAGGCAGCATAAACGGGTCAACGTAACCCTCGCGATCCGCAGGAACCAACATCTGCGTTGGCGCGTAGAAACCAATCGTGATAGGATTGTCTCTCAGATCAAGCTGAGTGAGGTGTGGAAACTCAATAAGCAACTCGGTCACCATGGTAGAATCAGCTAGTCGGTTGCCTGCCACCAGGAGCTTCTTGAGTCGTGGAATGAACCGGAGCGGCTCTAAATCTCGGATCGCGTTGAAGTTAATGTTCAACGTTCGGAGGTTAGGCATCAGCTGACCAAGGTTATCTGGCAACGCCTGAATTCCACAGTTGGCGAGCTCAAGGAGTTGCAAGTTGAGAAAGTCCACTGTGGGCTCAAAGATGCCGAGGTAGTTGCCAGAAAGGAAAAGCTTGCGGACTTCGCAAGCTGAAGAAAGGAAGCCAAGGTCGAGAGCCTTATCTGCCCGCTGCTCCCTGAGACTTAGGCTATCGAGCTTTCGAGCTCGGCTGAAGCCACTCAACTCAGTAATGCGGTTGCGATCAGCATGTACTGAGTGTAAGTTGGGCAAATTGCTGACGTCCAAACAGGTAAGTTGGTTATCGCTCAGTTCCAACTGACGAAGTGTTTTGATACACGATGGCGCCACAAAGCTTGAAAGCTTGTTATTGGACAGCCTCAACCCTGACAGAGCGGGAGCCAACTCAAGGTTCCGGACCGACGATACTCTGTTGCCTCCCAAATCGAGTTCAGTGAGGCGCTCCATCTTAACTCTTGCAAAATCAACTTCCTCGATCAAGTTGTCTCGGGCTCGAAGAGACAACAGTCCATCGTGGGTATCGAGGCCATCAAGGCTCGTCAGTTGGTTGTTGTCGGCCCTGATGCTTCGCAAATGTACCAAACCCTTGAGGGCAGAAAGGCTCTTGACCTCGTTACCAGAGATATCCACGTACTGAAGGTTCATCAAGTGATCCCAAGATGTCAACTCGGTCAGCATATTCTGCGATACCTTGAGCTGCCGAACACTAGGTGGCACGCCATCCAAGTGTCCCAGTGCATTCTTGGAAGCGTCTAGTGTCACTAGCTTCCCGCAGAACTGGTCCAGCATGTGCAGACTTCCCAATCGCTTCTCCTGAAGATCTAGTTTTGTAATGTCTTCCCAGTAAGGCTCATACGGCTCAACCTCACTAAGCTTGTCCACAAGTTCCCGTATCGTCATGGACATGACCTTCTTAGAACCATCTCCAGTGGCCGCGTGCCGTCGACCCATAACATAACTGACCTCGAAGCCGAACGACTGATCCGTATTATTGATAGTAAATTCAGACAAAGGGCTAAGGGAAAGCTTTCCAACATTCTGGCCAATCATGACACTGTCGTCTGTAGGAGTCGGGTAGAAGTTGTTGTTTGGTGTTGGGTTGACAACGAAGCTGAGACTGGTGCGGCGGCCGTCAGGTGTTTTGTGACTGACGACGCTTGTGTCCCCAATGATGCTGACTTGGCGCTGGTCATCAATAGGCAGCTCGATTGTGCTATCCTCATCTTGCTCGTCAATCCGCGAGACAGGCCGAGGAACAAATGCTGGGCCATTTCGTGAGGGGATACGGTTGCTCCATCCCTGTCCATTACCGCCATTCTTCAATGCTGATTTGCCAATACTTGCATGGCCTGGCGACTTCCTAGGTGATGAACTGTTGAAATGGCCATTGGGAAGCTCAGGATCATCTTCAAGGTTGTCCAAATCCTCCGCCACCACCACATCTTGTATGATGGATGCGACAGGTGAAGAGAACGTGATGGTGAGGTTACGTTTCTTGGTGGTTGTCGATGGAGTGCTGTTAGCCTTGTCATCGTGGAAGCTGCTCTCATCTTGGCGAGATTCTTCAAGATATAGCTCGGAATCTTCCATTACCCGGGCATCTAACTTCTCGAACTCTTCTCCGACAAGGCTGTTCATCTCCGGGCTCAGTTGCCCATCAGGTGACAATGTCGTAAAGCCTCTAGCAGATTGGAACTTTGCAAACTTGGATGGGCTGGTTGGAGACCTCGCCTGGCTTGGGCTGCCGGCCGCGTTGCTCTTCTTGGCGGTGGTGAGATGGAGGTTCTGCATCTCTCTAGTCAAATCCACAGACAAATCTGGGATGCTGGCGAAAGGATCATCGTCACTGTCTGATGGAAGAATATTCATGGACCGCCGCGTAGGTGTCTCCTTCTTCTTGATCCAGATATTGTTTTGCTTATCGAGATACATACTGCCCACTCGATCCGGGATAAGATGTGACACACTTTCGGGCATGATAGTTCTTCGGGTCTCAGAGCCATGGGAGGACGTTGTAGGATAGGTTCTGTTTGTCGAAACCCCCGATGACTGGGAGTGATAGTCGCGTGAGGGGCTTGATGGCAGCGCATCATGAGCAGGGCCAGCTGACAATCGAATGTTGGGTGGATCGCTAATGACTTCGTCTTCAGTGTTGTATGTGAGCTCTGATCTTTGGCGAGGGGCCTTCTCGATTTCCCGCTCAACTTCTTGATCTGCAAGAATTGCTTCCTTGACTAGGCCCATAGATCGCATAGACAAGGTAATGATATCTCCCATGTCGCTAAACTCCTGGTACTTCCTCAATCGCTTGATCAGCTCTGGATCCTCCTGATGCTTGGGCGGTCTGGGCATCGGGTTTCCTTCGCGGCTTGGAGGACGAGACAGGGGCTCATTCGTTGACTCCTGATAAGAGTCATCGAGGTCATCCCCTTCAGGTGTTCCATGCTCAGCCTCCGATTCTTCCACACTTGAGAGACCTGGTGGTCTCACTTGGTTGCGGATCATGGCCATGATCTGTGCAGCCTGGTCGACAAAGTCCTGAGTCCTAATAGATGGTTTACGGTCAACCTCACTATGGTCATCCGTAGAATAACCCAGGGTCTCCTCCTGCAATGCCCGGACAAGGGTCTTCTTCGGCTTTTCGTGGGTTAAATCATCCTCCGACCGCATGGTGTCGTTCGGCTCACTACGCTGTGACGATCCACGGCTTGGCGTAGGACTGCGCGGGCGGAGAATGTTTCTCATTGCAAGCACGTTGGGGTTCGCAAGCTGGAACTCACTAGGTCGTGCATCCTTGCGTTTCCTTCCCATAATCGACTGCATGTCACGGCTGGCGGACTCTACTCCTTCTAGCCGATCCTCTCGGCCAAAGGCAATGTCGGAACGATGCAGCGTGCGGCGACGCTTTGGCGTTGGATCCTTGGACGGAGACGTTCGAGGTCTCTTACCCTCTGATCCGCTATCGCGTTTGGGGGTATTGACATTGCCTGGAGCACCCTTTGCTGGACTCAGAGATTTGCTGTGGATGTGACTAGAACCCGAGATTGTCCTCTGATGCTTGCTACCAGATGATGATGTGGACTTGCCCCGACGTCTACGTACGAGCAATTGAGCGTCGTGACTGGGAGACGCTGCCTGCTCCGGATGTTGAAGAACCGACTCAACTGGTGGAACATCTGGTGATTCAGGGTCATCATTTTTTTTGTCTGAATAGACTGCATCTCCTTGAGAGACATATGAAACTTCCTCACTAAACTCGTATCCTTCAAGATCTCCTAGGCCAAAGCGACTGAAAGATCTTCCACTGATAGGCCTGTGGTTCGTAGTCGGCAAAGCAGGATTGGACATGGAGTTTCCGTATTCGTGAGCGGGCATATCAGACTGATCATGAGGAACTTGAGATGCTGAGGATTGCCGGGAAGGGGTACCCGACATGCCTTCCTCGAATTGGCTGATACGTCGGAGGAGTGTTTGGTTAGTAAATGTATCATAAGGGCCAAAAAGCTTGAGAGGACTTCCAGCAGACGGCGCACTTCTGCCCTGATTAATCTGTTTCTTGTCTGGACTAGGGAAGGGAGCTCGCGGCAAGGACGGGCTGATGTTAAAGTAGTCGTTTTGATATGGGTTCGTAACTTCCGTTCGTACAGAAGGAAACTGTTTGGGAGTGCTGGCCTGCAGAGACTCCTCTGGAAGCATTCCACTTGTGTCAACACCCAAGCCAGGGCTGAGATCACGATATCGGAATGAACCATCTCCTGATCGACCCCCACGTTGGAGGTTCAAGAATCCGCCTTTTGTTGCATATTCTTCAGTATCCTCAGGAGTAGCAGAGGCTTCCGGGTTAGGCTCATCAAATCCCGTCTTAGGGTCAACTGCAGGATCGAGAAGCATCTGATTGATGCGCAAGGCTTCGAGCTTCTGTTTCAATCTGTCTGCTGGCAGCTCAATGGGTGCAAAGTCCATCTTGCCGTCCTTGTCACTCTGCTTGCCGATAAGAATGGGACTGAAATCTTCATTGCGAATCACGCTTTGGCCGCTAATCTTTCGAACGCTACCGTTCGTCTCAGAAGGAGCGCTTAAACAGCTTTCATTGCGATAAGACTCGTCTCGGTGTCTTGAGGGGGTTTCATCTCGGGGGCTAGGTATACTGGACACCATAGAATCTTCCACATTGAGCTTGTATTTGATCTCTCTTTGTGCCCGTCGGGGGCTAGGGCTCGGTGTAACGTCGTTTGGATACAGTGGCTCTTGGTCCTCCAGTTCACCAAGTTCGTCGAGTTGACTCAGATCCGGTTCGAGGTCATTGCTAGCGACGCGCTGGGGATATGATGGTGGACTAGACGGCATCATAGATGATTCCAGGCGTCCCTCTTCGTCTACATCGTCGCCTGAAGCGTCGGGCGGTCTGAACATGTCTTTTAATCCGGTCGCAGCTGAGCAAAACAGGTCGCGCTGTTCCCCATACTGAACGTCGCCGTACACTAGTCGTCTCTTCCACTCTGGTGTATCTTGTTGCCGTCCAGGTGACGATTTGTGTTGAATAGTGTTATGGACAACAGAAGCGGTCGTGGAGGCAGAGACAGATCTACTGGCAAACCTTCCGGGTGGGAATTTGGAGCCTTGTGATGATGGTCTAACGATGCGCTGGCTCGAAATGTTGATATCATTCGCGGTGCGCTCGCTAAGTATGTTGAAGCTCGAATCGCGAGCAGCTGACGATAATTGGGGTCGTGAGCCCAACGTTCTACGCGGTATCCTACTCGGCGTCTCTCTTGGTTTTGTCTTGGGTTCTTCGGTATCTTTCAAGGGGGGAAGTTGAATGGCGGAGGTATCAGATCTGGGCTGAGAAACCCAATCCTCGGACAACGAGTCCAACCAAGCGTGCTCCATGGTGTCACCCTGGAAGCGCAAATCAAGGTGTAAAAATGTCAATGCGAAGCCATGAACTAAACAAAAATCACAGGCGGCGGTTGGTGGGGTCGCGAGGTGATGTGTTTATGTTGCAATGGAGTGTATGAGGTACTCCAAGACAGAGTAGGAGAGCAGAGGAATGAGAATGCTGAGGTGAAGATGTATTAAATCACAGGCGAGAAGTAGGGCTGTTGGACTAAGACATGGGGTCCTGACAAAATATTTAAACAAACAAGCACATGCGAAATACAGATCGAGAGACGACGTTGTTTGCGCGTACCCTTGAGCTTTGGACTTTGGAGAATCGAGATAAACAAGACCAGGGTCCTTGATACGGTTAGAGCCGTTGCTCTGTCAACGGTGGGACCCTGCAAGGATGGGTGCGCTAGGTACTAGGTAATTAGCCAATATCGTGAATGATCTTGGATGTGGCAGTGGACAAGAAAACTTAAGACCTTTATCCTAAGTAATGAAAAGGCTTAGGCAACTAAGTCCAAACTTAGGAGAGTCTTCACAGATTTTATATTATCATCTTCTTCTAAAGTCTTATGTTTTGTTACGCGGGATGAAAAGCCTGGTTTGGCGCAATTACAGGCCTTCCTTCAGAAAGCCTTCTGTCACTCTCATCAATGAACATGGCCTTCAGATTTCAATTAGGAATTAGAAGATGAATACAAAAATCTTTTCTATTGTTCCCCATTTGATTCCACTCATCAATAAGAAGAATATGCACTGTGAATGAACTTCCCTCGCTCTGTGTCACCGTCATGACGTACAGTAAAGCACTTTACGCGACGCCACGTGACTCGACGCGGGGCGCGTCTCCCCTGGTGATTGACCGTGCATTCTCATTTCTTTGGCAGGGATCGTGAATCAATAGAACGACTAACCATCCAAACAGTCGGTCAACCCTATACATGCTTTTCAAGACAACGATTTTCCGAACTGAGGGCGCAAGCCTCGAATACTATCAAAATGGCCGCGCAAACTGCTGATCCTCTGGCGGACGAGCTCGCTCTGGGATGGGGCGAAGACACGATTTACTGCGAAGCGACCTGCGACCCCGAAGATGTCTTGTACGAGGGTTCAGACGACGAAAACTACGATAACCCTATGTCCCGAAAGTTACGTATCGAAGCAGCCGGTCAACGATTTCTCGACGGAAAAACACCAGTCCTTCTGACCGCACTGCTCAGAGGCCCCTTTGATGCGAAGTCCTCGAACTGGGTGAACCCTTGGCGTTCAAAGCACCGAACTGCCGGAAATGCAAGAATAATAAGGACGTCGCCAGGCAAATTGAAAAGGTCCGCCAATGTTCGACGCAACGTCTCTATACCAGAGACAGTTCAGCCGGCTAGTGATAGTCTGGAATGTCACCTCCCGAGCCCCGAAAGCCTTAACCAAACTTCCGAGACCGAAACACACCCTTATTTGGAAGAAGATGAGCTCGCCAAGGTCCGAGAATGGAGAGATTCCGTGGATGCTGAGAAGAAACCGAAGGACGAGTTTTGGGCATCGACACCGCAAGGGTCATTGTCTGAGAGAAAGCGAAAGGCCAAGGGATCTTCATGGTTGAAGCATTTGGCGAATAAACGACAACGAACAGCTGTTATGGAAACGGAATCCATCGATATTCCAGTCCCATCCAGAAATCAACCCTCGCCCTCAGCTACGAAGGCGTTCAACACATCATTTTCAAGTGTCCCCGACCGCTTGCCATCTTCGGTCATTGCGACAAAGAGATGCTTCTCACCGCCGCAACATGAGCAACCGACTTCAGAGGACGAGTTATCCCGCGATAAGGTTACGTTGGATCGAGCGCCTTCTTCATCGCCTTTATCATCTCTGCAGTACACTCCAGTCCTAGATTCACATGCGAATATATCATCACGACACAGTACCGACCACCAAACACCAAGCAAAGTCTCAGTTCCTCAACGAGGCTCTGTACCCGGGACAACTGATTTGAGAGCGCAAGATGAAACTGGCAGCAACTCAACATCTCGCCCAGCTTTCGAGACCCAAGAAGATGCCAGTTTCTGTTTTAAAATGCGGCCAAAGCTCAATCAAGCTGTCGAGACTGCCTCGGACCAAGATGTCTCCATGTCCAATGAGGACACTTGGTCTGGCCTGTCATCTATCTCAAGCAAGGAATTTCGTGGATTTGATATTTCTGACAGCCGGCCGGATAGCGCCGGTGATTGTTCGATGATTGATACCACGACATCTGATTCGGAGCTCACAAGTTGTCCTAGCCAAGTGTCGGCGGAAGACGCAGTATTGCTCGTTGCTGAAGAAATGCTCAGCGAATGTGAATCAGCCACAGGGTCAGAAGATGAGGACATGGGTGTGACGGTCGATGCCACCAGCAGCCTGGCTGTAACTAAAAATCACGAGGGCAGTGTCACTGCCTCCGTGGACGAATCTAGCGAAGAAGGCGAAGAGGAAGAGGTTGGCAAAGCGAAAGCCACTGAAGTTGTATCCCCAACAACAACACTCAATAATAGGACGCCACAAACCTTGGCAGGACGTCGCGAGGCTGAGGCGACGCTATCAAAACCCACAACACCTTCTCATGCTGAGTATCTTCTCAGAACTTCAATCAAGAAGAGATTCATTCCTCAAAGCTCATGGGAAAAGTTGGCAAAATTGACTGGAAGTCCTGCCCATCAAAGCTTATCCCAAAGAAGAGCATCTTGCCCGTCGAAGCTGGCCTCCAACTCTCCCGGTGGCCGACGGAAGACAGCATCAGTTCAATCTACTCCGATGAAGACGACTCTACGTCGAGCTTTGAGTCTTCCCCAGCCTTCGTTACAGAACGTGAGACCAACTGTTGTCGATAACCCAGCCAAGGAGCAACAGCTAGAGCAAGAACAGCGCCAGCCCAACTCACCAAAGGACACACGTATTCCCTTCTCACAACAGACCCCATGGGTCGATAACAAGCTTTCTCAGTACGCTACACTGAGCCTGGGCAAGATATCTACAGACAGCCCTATGCCAGAGTCAAAGGAAACCGGTACTATCGTGGCTGAGTCCAGCCCTATGGAGCAAACACCTTGGACAAACGATATGGCCGAACTGCCGACAAAGCCCCTGGCCCTGACACCTGTTGTCGAAATCGACGATCGTACGTTAGGCGAAGAGCCAAACACACCAGCTGTTGCCTCTCAAGTTGATACACCACTGCAGGATGCCTCCGCGGCAGCCACAAAAGTCATAGAATCGACACCTGAGCCCCAATTCTCGGTCAAGTCATTTGCATCCTTCAGATCAACTTCTCCAGGGCATAGTTCTCGTCGAAGTAAGCGCGCTGTCTGGAGGGGATCGGGAAGTCGTATGCCAAGCACGCAAGGTATTCTGGCTTCCGCAACGAAGAATCCTTGGGTGGTCAGGAGCTCTGAACGTCGAGTCTCCTTCGCACCACTACCCCATGAGACCAAGGGATATTCGAGTAACCCAACAACACCCTGCCCATCTACGTCTAAGGGACGCCAAGGCTCACCACCACCTGATACTCCTATGTCTGAACTTCCTACATCAGGAGATGACAAGTTCCATAAGCACTTTGATGCCGTGGTGCGGGGACCTATTATCCGTCACAAACAGCGTTTGCTCCCATCTGAATCACAGCGTACAGTTGGCAGCCCAATGCCAGATGCCATGGCAGAGGCTTTCCTTTCCGCAGACCAGCTGCGTCAATCAGCTCCTCTTTCGGATCCGACTAAGAGCGATCGCGAATCTGATGAATCACAAGACCCTATGGAAATGGCGGAGGATGTTTTCCGCGAAATGGACCACGTTTTCGAATGGAATCTTAGTGGGACAGAGTCATCACCTCAGAAGACTCAGGGCCAGCAAAGTCCATGGTGATCCTTCACCAATAACGTTTACAACAATTCGAACATTTCATTGCGGGCTTTGCCCCTATGGATGAATACACAACCTTTTAAAAAAAGAGTTTTTGTTTTTCATGCATCAGCATTCATGCCGAGCGTCGTGGACCTCGAGCGTATCAGGAGTTTAAGGATGGACAGGGAATGAAAGACACGACAGTCAGACTACGGGACGGGAGTCATATATGGAGGTTCACATACCACTCAGGCGTATAACGGGTAGATACCTCAAGTAGATTCAACACGAATTCAAATTATGTTATACATACTCAGTCCTAGTTGTCAGTGAGGAAGCTAGGGGAGAGAAATAGACTTAGGACCTTGATCCTAAGTGATAAAAAGACTTA